>CAWUFW010019885.1:0-170348 GCA_963921515.1 Calotriton arnoldi
TAAATCTGGATCTCCAAAGGACTGCTGCCCCCCCCTGGATCCTGAAGGAAGCATTTACTGCTTGCCCAAGTCCAGCTGTGACCCTCTTAAATGAGTCATTGCTCCAGGGTCAGGTACCGGAGTCCTTTAAGGAGGCCATTATCATACCCCTTCTAAAAAAGCCAGGAGCTGACCCAAAAACCCTAGCTAACTACCGACCAATCTCACTGCTCCCTTACCTTGCTAAATTGGTCAAAGCCCATGTAGCCAAAAGTCTATCCACCTTTCTGGAGCAATCTGAATACCTGGATGCACATCAAGCAGGTTTCCGCCCAGCTCACTCCACAGAATCAGTGATACTATCAGTATTGGATACCCTGAGAGAAAAGGCGGACAAAGGTCTTCCTCAAGCCCTGGTGTTATTGGATCTCTCCGCTGCCTTTGACACGGTCGACCATAACATCTTGATCGACCGTGTCAGGGATGCGGGTATCGAAGGAATAGCCCTGGAATGGACTAAATCCTTCCTAACAAACCGATCTCAGGCAGTCCATCTTGGCGGTTTTACTACCCCATGATTAAAACTACCTGTGGAGTCCCCCAGGGATCCTCACTTTCCCCTCACTTATTCAATTTATATCTTCTCTCCTTGATTCACGCATTAAAAGAAAGGAATATCCAAACCTTTAACTATGCTGATGATTTCCAATTGGTATTCCCCATCAATAACTCCCCGGCTTCCATCCACGAATGCCAGTCAACAATGCTGTCCATCCGTGACTGGATGAACAGCAACCAATTAAAATTGAACCCAGATAAAACAGAACTGATCCTCACAGGAGGCTCACTTAACCCCTGGAATTCCCAGTTCTGGCCTAAAGAACTGGGACAACCCCCGACCCCATCTAATCATGCTAAAACTCTGGGAGTCATAGTCAATAACGACCTCACCATGAAAACCCAAATAGGATCTGTAATTTCTACCTGCTTCTTCCAGTGAAGGAAAATAAAGAAAATCAGTAGATTCCTAACTCAGGAAGCAAAACTGCAGGCAGTCCTCGCCATGGTGATCTCACATATTGACTATGCCAACTCCTTATACCTTGGATCCCCGGCCTATCTCATCCACCGTCTCCTACTGATACAGAACCAGGCGGCCAGACTGATTCTGCAGGAAAACAAATGCCAACACGTCTCTCCCCTTCTGAAGAAATTACATTGGCTCCCTATAGCCCAGAGATGCGCCTTTAAGATGGGATGCATCATTTTTAAATCCCTGAATGGCAGAAACCCAAAATGTATTAATAGTCTGATTAACAGATATAATCCAACCCGCAACTTGAGATCCGCCCACATGCACTTCCTGACAATACCCTCCTTTAAACAGAAACGTTTTGGCGGATCCAGGTTCTCCACACTGGGTCTAAGATACTGGAACTCTATGCCCCTAGAGATCAGATCTTGTACAGACCTCATGACTTTCCGCAAACTTCAAAAACATGGCTCTTTAAACAGGCATTCGCGTAATTCGTGTAATCACCCGAACAAACTTATCCATCACCCTTCCGAGCAGCGCCAAGAAACCAATCCGGTGTACGAGCGCTATATAAATTAGGTGTAACATAACATAACTAAGTGGCTAAGGGTACGCCCAGAGGGGGTACGCTGGGGTACCGACTCTTTAGAGCCTCATACGCTAAAGTGCTGCCAATATGTAGCACTATCGAGGGCACTGTCAAGATGGTGTCGTGCCTATATGGAGCATTGCGAAAGCATATCAAACAACCATTAGAACAATTACGATAATGACTGGGAGGAGGATCTAGGAGTCCCTATTGCTGCTAAGCCGTGGGACACTATCCTGGAGAGATCGCCTAAAGTCCGCAGAAATGCACACTTTAAATTAATCAATTATTATGTCCTTCATAGGTCATAACTCACCCGGAGGGGATGGGTAGATATATTTCCATCTAGCCAACGCAGCCTGTCCTAGATGTGGGGAAAGGAGAAGTTATATTCTCCATATTTTCTGGTCATGCCCCTCACTCCGTGCCTTTTGGGGGGAGGTCATAACTATGATTGGAGCAGCCATGGAGACAGAAATTCCTTACTCCCCGGGGCATTGCCTCCTGGGATGGTTTCCCCATACACCGAAGACGAAAGTTAAGAGCAAGTTTCAAGACTTGGCATTTGTCCAGGCCAAACGTGAGATTACCAGAAATTAGAAGCCACTGGGGGTCGCTCGAACACTTACATGGAGGAAGGAGATAGAGAAGTGGGTGGGCTGTGAAGGGAGATTACTCCCGAGAGAAGCCAGACAAGAGATAGGAACAATAGCATCAGCCCGAGCTTGGGAGACCCTCGTGGATAGTTTTACCATTACAGAGCCTGACACCCTTATGGCTTCACCAGTGAGGTCAGTAAGATTAACTCCACACTGAGACATGAAGAACCCTCTTATCCTTTTCGGACGCCTGGTATTGCCCGTGAGATGATACCATTTGAGGTGAGAAATCTTTACCCACTGCCCCGTGCTTTAGTGCACATGGATACTCAATCAATCAATCAATCAGGGGTTTATGGAGCGCGCTACTCACCTTTGAGGGTCTCAAGGCGTTGGGGGGGGGGGTGCACCTCCAGCTCAGTCGAATAGCCAGGTCTTGAGGCACTTCCTGAAGGGGTGCAGAGTGGGTGAGCGTCTGATGTTGACTGGGAGCTCGTTCCAGGTCTTTGCTGTGACATACGAGAAGGCTCTTCCACCAGCTCTGGGTCTGTGGATGCGTGGGGTCTGTGCTAGGGCGAGGTCGGCGGACCGGATGTTCCTTTTGGGTACGTGGAAGGAGACTCTTTCGTTGAGGTATTTGGGTCCGATGTTGTGGAGGGATTTGTAGGCGTGGGTTAGTAGCTTGAAGGTCACTCTCTTCTCAATGGGGAGCCAGTGGAGGTCTCATAGGTGCTGGGTCATGTGCTCGTGTCGTGGGGTTCCGAGGATAAGTCTAGCTGCAGAGTTCTGTATGGTGTACTGTATGTACTGTTATGCTTTTTCAACTGTGGAGAAATGCACTTTCTCTTGGGGGTGAGGGAGGGTGGGACTGTTTGATATTGCTTGTGCCTATATATGATACCTTATTAATTTCTGACATACTAGTACCATTCTCTAATATACATAGCTACTGCCATAACTGTACTGTTTAAGAAACTCCAATAAAATCTGTTTAAAAAAAATAAAATTACCCCATTGGCCAGCATCATTCAAGCCCACTACATCAACATCCTCTCCTAAAATGACACGCAGGAACAAGTTCACCACCTGCATTACAGAAGTTGCCACCTGGTTGAAGTCCAACTATCTCAAACTCAACATTGACAAGACAGAAGTAGTGATATCTGCAAACAGCACCTGTCCGTGTGACTCCACATGGTGGCCAGCCGACCTATGACCTACTCCCACTCCCCAGCTTGCACATCACAAACATAGGGACCATCACTGACAAGCTGGACATGTCTACAAAGATCAAAGCCGCCACTGCTTCTGCACCCTGAAGATCATGAAGAAAATCTTCAAATGGTTCCCGAGCAACACCAGAAGTCCGTCACCCACACACTCACCAACAGCAGACTGATTACAGGAACTCTTAACACAGGAATCATTGAAGAGCTCACTAGAAGGCGGCAAACCATCAAAAACGCTGTGGAGAGGCTCATCCTCAAACTCCCATGCAGAACACACATCACACGATACCTGCAAGAGCTCCACTGGATCCAGACACACACACACAGTTCAAACTTCTCACCCACATATTCAAGGCACAAAACAATGTCTTGCCTATCTTAACAACCACATCTCCTTCCATAAACCCTCAAGGCACCTCCGCTTAGCTGGACTTATACACACACACATCCCATGCATACACATAAACAGATCCAGAGACCAAAGCTTCTCATACATCCCACTAAAACCATGAAGCGACCTCCCTCAACACATCAGAGCCTCCTCCTCACATCTTGAGTTACGCAAGAAGTTAAAGACCTGGCTCTTCAAATTACGCCGTCTTCGAGGCTAGACTTCCAAACCTGCACAGCTCCAGGACACCCTCCTGGGCGATAGTGCGCTCTACAAGTACCTTTTGCATAGCTTAACATTATACATGCGTCTATGCCAGGACACCCTCCCGGGTGATAGTGCGCTCTACAAATACCCTCAGCATAGCTTAACATTATCCATGCGTCTATGCCAGGACACCCTCCCGGGTGATAGTGTGCTCTACAAATACCCTCAGCATAGCTTAACATTATCCGTGCGTCTATGCCAGGACACTCTCCCGGGTGCTAGTGCGCTCCACAAAAACCCTTAGCATAGCTTAACATTATCCATCCGTCTATGCCAGGACACCCTTCCGGGTGCTACTGCGCTCCACAAATACCCTTAGCATAGCTTAACGTTATCCATGCGTCTATGCCAGGACACCCTCCCGGGTGCTAGTGCGCTCTACAAATACCCTTAGCATAGCTTAACGTTATCCATGCGTCTATACCAGGACACCCTCCCGGGTGCTAATGCGCTCTACACATACCCTTAGCACAGCTTAACATTATCCATGTGTCTATGCCAGGACACCCTCCCGGGTGCTAGTGCGCTCCAAACATACCCTTAGCATAGCTTAACGTTATCCATGTGTCTATGCCAGGACACCCTCCTGGGTGATAGCGCGCTCCACAAATACCCTTAGCATAGCTTAACGTTATCCATGCGTCTATGCCAAAACACCCTCCCGGGTGATAGCGCGCTCCACAAATACCCTTAGCATAGCTTAACGTTATCCATGCGACTATGCCAGGACACCCTCCCGGGTGATAGTGCGATCTACAAATACCCTTAGCATAGCTTAACATTATCCATGCGTCTATGCCAGGACACCCTCCCGGGTGATAGTGCGCTCTACAAATACCCTTTGCATCCCTTAACATTATCCATGCGTCTATGCCAGGACACCCTCCCGGGTGATAGTGCGCTCTACAAATTCCCTCAGCATAGCTTAACATTATCCATGCGTCTATGCCAGGACACCCTCCCGGGTGATAGTGCGCTCTACAAATACCTTTTGCATAGCTTAACATTATACATGCGTCTATGCCAGGACACCCTCCTGGGTGATAGTGTGCGCTCTACAAATACCCTTAGCATGACTTAACATTACCCATGTGTCTATGCCAGGACCCCCTCCCGGGTGACAGTGCGCTCTACAAATACCTTTAGCATAGCTTAACATTATCCATGCGTCTATGCCAGGACCCCCTCTCGGGTGATAGTGCGCTCTACAAATACCCTTAGCATAGCTTAACATTATCCATGCGTCTATGCCAGGACACCCTCCCGGGTGATAGTGTGCTCTACAAATACCCTTTGCATAGCTTAACATTATCCGTGCGTCTATGCCAGGACACTCTCCCGGGTGCTAGTGCGCTCCACAAAAACCCTTAGCATAGCTTAACATTATCCATCCGTCTATGCCAGGACACCCTCCTGGGTGCTACTGCGCTCCACAAATACCCTTAGCATAGCTTAACGTTATCCATGCGTCTATGCCAGGACACCCTCCTGGGTGCTACTGCGCTCCACAAATACCCTTAGCATAGCTTAACGTTATCCATGCGTCTATGCCAGGACACCCTCCTGGGTGCTAGTGCGCTCTACACATACCCTTAGCACAGCTTAACATTATCCATGTGTCTATGCCAGAACACCCTCCCAGGTGCTAGTGCGCTCCCAACATACCCTTAGCATAGCTTAACGTTATCCATGTGTCTGTGCCAGTGCACTCTCCTGGGTGATAGCGCGCTCCACAAATACCCTTAGCATAGCTTAACGTTATCCATGCGTCTATGCCAGGACACCCTCCCGGGTGATAGCGCGCTCCACAAATACCCTTAGCATAGCTTAACGTTATCCATGCGTCTATGCCAAAACACCCTCCCGGGTGATAGCGCGCTCCACGAATACCCTTAGCATAGCTTAACGTTATCCATGCGACTATGCCAGGACACCCTCCCGGGTGATAGTGCGCTCTACAAATACCCTTAGCATAGCTTAACATTATCCATGCGTCTATGCCAGGACACCCTCCAGGGTGATAGTGCGCTCTACAAATACCCTTTGCATCCCTTAACATTATCCATGCGTCTATGCCAGGACACCCTCCCGGGTGATAGTGCGCTCTACAAATTCCCTCAGCATAGCTTAACATTATCCATGCGTCTATGCCAGGACACCCTCCCGGGTGATAGTGCGCTCTACAAATACCCTTGGCATAGCTTAACGTTATCCATGCGTCTATGCCAGGACACCCTCCCGGGAGATAGTGCGCTCTACACATACCCTTAGCATAGCTTAACATTATCCATGTGTCTATGCCAGGACACCCTCCCGGGTGACCGTGCGCTCTACAAATACCCTTAGCATAGCTTAACATTATCCATGTGTCTATGCCAGGACACCCTCCCGGGTGACCGTGCGCTCTACAAATACCCTTAGCATAGCTTAACATTATCCATGTGTCTATGCCAGGACACCCTCCCGGGTGACAGTGCGCTCTACAAATACCCTTAGCATAGCTTAACATTTTCCATGTGTCTATGCCAGGACACCCTCCCGGGTGATAGTGCGCTCTACAAATACCCTTAGCATAGCTTAACGTTATCCATGTGACTATGCCAGGACACCCTCCCAGGTGATAGTGCTCTCTACACATACCCTTAGCATAGCTTAACATTATCCATGTGTCTATGCCAGGACACCCTCCCGGGTGACCGTGCGCTCTACAAATACCCTTAGCATAGCTTAACATTATCCATGTGTCTATGCCAGGACACCCTCCCAGGTGATAGTGCGCTCTACAAATACCCTTAGCATAGCTTAACGTTATCCATGTGACTATGCCAGGACACCCTCCCAGGTGATAGTGCGCTCTACACATACCCTTAGCATAGCTTAACGTTATCCATGCGTCTATGCCAAAACACCCTCCCGGGTGATAGCGCGCTCCACGAATACCCTTAGCATAGCTTAACGTTATCCATGCGACTATGCCAGGACACCCTCCCGGGTGACCGTGCGCTCTACAAATACCCTTAGGATAGCTTAACATTATCCATGTGTCTATGCCAGGACACCCTCCCGGGTGACAGTGCGCTCTACAAATACCCTCAGCATAGCTTAACATTTTCCATGTGTCTATGCCAGGACACCCTCCCGGGTGATAGTGTGCTCTACAAATACCCTTATGTAGGACAGTAGGATCTACTTCTTAGGGTTACCCCCACTTTTTGCTGATGTTGCACTGTTTTTTTACTTTAGTGTGGCTGGGGCCCTGCTATCCAGGACCCCAGCCTAGCTGCTTCCTCTCTAAATTGATTCCATGTACTTTAGGTACACTCCAGTTTGGTTACTGGGGTACCCTTATGAGTCCCTAGTATATGGTACCTTAGGTACCAAGGCCATAGGTACCCCAGAAGCCTACCAGGGGCTGCAGCATGTATGGTGCCACCCCTGGGAAGCCTTTCAAAATGACACCACAGGCCTGCTACTGCAGCCCGGGTAAGGTGGTGCACGCACCCCTTACTTAGATATAGGTTACCTATATCTACCTTAAATCACTACACATATAAACCTATCAGTCACCCCTATGGCAGGCCTTATCAATCCTGAAGGCAGGGTGATGGGTTTTGTGTGAGAGGGTGCCCATGCATGAGCAGGGCCCCTCTGCAGCCTTCGGAATCTATTCTCTGGGGCTGTTCTGTGATGCAGCCAGACCATATACTCTTAAGTGCATTATAACCTCGCGGTAAATGCTAACTTTGGAATGGCTGCAAGGAAACATGTTGTGTTTGGTGTCAAACACTTTGGAATCATACACCCCCCGCCAGTCCTGGCAGCGGGGGTATGATTCCACCCTTCTAGAGGGAGAGACATGTACACACCAGTACACCCAGGACCAGTTTAAAAGAGCCCTGGCATCACAAAATGGATGCTGCAGCCACAGACACGAGTCTGGCCTCCTGTTGCTGGACGAAACTCCAGCAGGGGAGGCCTGGACAATAGGTTTCCTGTCACAGGGAGGTGTCATCCCCTCCCAGACAGGCTTTAGTGTATTGGGGCTCGGTGGGTGCACTCCAAGAGTGCTTTGAAGTCTGCACTGGGGGCACATTTGGTGTCCCTGTGCATAGCCCAGTTCAAACCAGTTGCAGGGGCTACCAGCCCCTGCTCTGGCACGAAACTGGACAAAGGAAATGGGTGTAGCCACCCCTCTTTCCAAACCCTCCCATAGGTGGGTCCCCAGAGTTAGTCCAACCCCTTCCTTGGGTATAAGAAAGGAACCCCTGACTACAGGACTTTAGATTACACCTGGACAAAACTATGCTACAGAAATCCTGGAACTTCGACGATCTACATGACTAGATGACTGAAGAATCTCCCTTAGAGTAAAGGAGTTACTCCCCTGCTTGGCAGGCACCAAAGACGCATCTGTCCGGTTTGCATCTCCGAAGCTCCCGCCGGACTCCAAAGTATTTGCAACACAGGAGGTGGGTTTCCAGACTTCCCCTTGCTGTGAGTGGTAATCAGTGCACCGTACAGATCTGCAGTGCCCCTTGCTGTGAGTGGTAATCAGTGCACCGTACAGATCTGCAATGCCCCTTGCTGTGAGTGGTAATCAGTGCACTGTACAGATCTGCAACACCCCTTGCTGTGAGTGGTTATCAGTGCACCGTACAGATCTGCAACGCCCCTTACTGCGAGTGGTAATCAGTGCACCGTACAGATCTGCAACGCCCCTTACTGTGAGTGGTAGCCAGTGCACCGTACAGATCTGCAACGCCCCTTCCTGTGAGTGGTAATCAGTGCACTGTACAGATCTGCAATGCCCCCTACTGTGAGTGGTAATCAGTGCACCGTACAGATCTGTAATGCCCCTTACTGTGAGTGGTAATCAGTGCACCGTACAGATCTGTAATGCCCCTTACTATGAGTGGTAATCAGTGCACCGTACAGATCTGCAACGCCCCTTACTGTGAGTGGTAATCAGTGCACCGTACAGATCTGCAACGCCCCTTACTGTGAGTGGTAATCAGTGCACCATACAGATCTGCAGCGCCCCTTACTGTGAGTGGTAATCAGTGCACCGTACAGATCTGCAATGCCCCTTACTGTGAGTGGTAAGGTAATCAGTGCACTGTACAGATCTGCAATGCCCCTTACTGTGAGTGGTAATCAGTGCACCGTACAGATCTGCAATGCCCCTTACTGTGAGTGGTAATCAGTGCACCGTACAGATCTGTACTGCCCCTTACTGTGAGTGGTAATCAGTGCACCGTACAGATCTGCAACGCCCCTTACTATGAGTGGTAATCAGTGCACCGTACAGATCTGCAACACCCCTAACTGTGAGTGGTAATCAGTGCACCGTTCATTATTGATCCTGCACTCTACTAACGTGTGCTCGGCCTGGCTATCACACAGCTGCTGCTCTGCGACCTTCATTACTGATCCTGCACCCTTATGAAGTGAAGCCTTGTGCTCGGCCTGGCTATCACACAGCTGAAGCTCTGTGACCTTCATTATTGATCCTGCAGTCTTCTGAAGTGATGCCTTGTGCTCGGCCTGGCTATCACACAGCTGAAGCTCTGTGACCTTCATTATTGATCCTGCACTCTTCTGAAGTGATGCCTTGTGCTCGGCCTGGCTATCACACAGCTGAAGCTCTGTGACCTTTATTATTGATCCTGCACTCTTCTGAAGTGTGCTCGGCCTGGCTATCACACAGCTGCAGCTCTGTGGCCGTCATTATTGATCATGCACTCTTCTGAAGTGATGCCTTGTGCTCAGCCTGGCTATCACACAGCTGCAGCTCTAGCTTTCAGAAACCTGTTAATAACCAAGGGCCTGATTTAGATCTCGGCGGACGGGTTACTCCATCACAACGGTGACGAATATCCCGTCCGCCGAAATATTAATCCCACTGGATATAATGGAATTCATATTTCGGCGGATGGAATATCTGTCACCATTGTGATGGAGTAACCCTTCCGCCGAGAGCTAAATCAGGCCCTAAATGTTTCAACTTCTCTGTCTCCTCGGATTTGATTGAATGATGATGGAAATGATCATCATTTGTTCTACATCAGAGCTTCAGAGGTAAATGTCATGCACTGCAAGGTTTAACCCAGAGAGCTGCAGCTCACATTCTCCTGCTTCAGAGGTAAATGTCACGCACTGCAAGGGTTAACCCGGAGAGCTGCAGCTCACATTCTCCTGCTTCAGAGGTAAATGTCACGCACTGCATCGGTTAACCCGGAGAGCTGCAGCTCACATTCTCCTGCTTCAGAGGTAAATGTCACGCACTGCGAGGGTTAACCCGGAGAGCTGCAGCTCACATTCTCCTGCTTCAGAGGTAAATGTCATGAACTGCAAGGGTTAACCCAGAGAGCTGCAGCTCACATTCTCCTGCTTCAGAGATAAATGTCAGCACTGCAAGGGTTAACCCGGAGAGCTGCAGCTCACATTCTCCTGCTTCAGAGGTAAATGTCATGAACTGCAAGGGTTAACCCAGAGAGCTGCAGCTCACATTCTCCTGCTTCAGAGGTAAATGTCAGCACTGCAAGGGTTAACCCGGAGAGCTGCAGCTCACATTCTCCTGCTTTCACTTCTGCTTTTCTACACAGTTCTCTGGCCACTGTCACAGAACCATTAATGATGCATAAAATGACCAAAACCACAGCCAGCTCTGAAGAATCTTCATTTTATGCTTGTTAAATTGTTTTGAGTGTGTTGGGTTTATAAGTTTTATCACTAATCTCCAGAATTAGCTGAAAATACCCTTGTTAGTCCAAGCATTGTTCATGGTGTTGATTTTACAGGCAGCATGGTCAGGTGTGCTTGGATTTCTTTCGTTAGAACTCTCTCACAGAATAAAAACCAACAATGTTTCTTTACTTTTAGTCCACTTTGTGCTAGTCTCCCAATAGGTTTCCTGATATTTCATGTTTTTCCTAGCTGTAGGGAAATAAACAATAGCAGAGAATAGACACTTTTATAATTTTTCAAATATATGTATTTTTCTTCTTTCCTACTAGTTCAGTCTTCTATTCCCTGCTTTTTATCAGCTGGTATTTGAATGTTCCGCATTCTTGTAATTTTATCAGTTTCTATAATTCCTTCATCTCACAATAACTGCACTTTTTTGCTTCAGTGCACACCCACGGATGGGTCAGTATTATGAATGATGTAATTAAATTATTACCAAATTCACTCAGCTCTATGTTTATTTCTATGTGGGTTCAATGATGGTGGTGTGCTCGCTGATGTCTTTGTAGGTTTGAAGATTGACTGAAGCTCTTCACACATTCACTGCATTGGAATGGCTTTTCCCCTGTGTGTGCTCGCTGATGTATTTGTAGGTTTGAAGATTGACTGAAGCTCTTCACACATTCACTGCACTGGAATGGCTTTTCTCCTGTGTGTGTTTGCTGATGTTTATGTAGGTCTGATAAGCGACAAAATCTCTTCACACAATCACTGCACTGGAATGGTTTTTCCCCAGTGTGTGTTTTCTGATGCCGCTTTAGGTACGATAATTTACAAAAGCTCTTCAGACATTCACTGCAATGATATGGTTTTTCCCCTGAGCGTGTTTGTTGATGATACATTAATCCTGCAGAGGAACTAAAACTACTTCCGCATTCACTGCAATGATATGGTTTTTCCCTGTGTGTGTTCTCTGATGCTTTTTTAGGTGTGATAATTGACTAAAGCTTTTCAGACATTCACTGCAATGATATGGTTTTTCGCCAGTGTGTGTTCGATGATGATGTTGTTTTAGGTGTGCAGATCGACTAAAGCTCTTCCCACATTTACTGCACTTGAAGGGCGTTTCCCGTGTGTGTTCGCTGATGACGTCTGAGGTTAGATGATTCAGTAAAACTACTTCCACATTCACTGCAATGGTATGGTTTTTCCCCAGTGTGTGTTCGCTGATGAATCCTTAATGTTGAAGATTCACTAAAGCTACTTCCACATTCACTGCAATGGTATGGTTTTTCCCTGGTGTGTGTTTTCTGATGCTGTTTTAAGTGTGATGATTGACAAAAGCTCTTCACACATTCACTGCACTTGTATGGTTTTTCCTCTGTGTGATTTCTCTGATGGTATTTTAAGTCTGTTAATCGACTAAAGCTCTTCATACATTCACTGCACTTAAATGGTTTTTCCCCTGTGTGTGTTCGCTGATGATTCCTTAATGTTGCAGAGTTCCTAAAACTACTTCCGCATTCACTGCAATGATATGGTTTTTCCCATGTGTGTTTGTTGATGATACATAAATCCTGAAGCGGAACTAAAACTACTTCCACATTCAATGCAATGGCATGGTTTTTCTCCAGTGTGTGTTCGTTGATGAAACTTTAATGTTGATGAGACACTAAAACTACTTCCACATTCACTGCAATGGTATGGTTTTTCCCGTGTGTGTTCGTTGATGAACCTTTAATGTTGATGAGTCACTAAAACTACTTCCACATTCAATGCAATGGTATGGTTTTTCCCCTGTGTGTGTTCCCTGATGCCGTTTTAGGTGTCCAGAATGACTAAAGCTACATCCACATTCACTGCAATGGTATGGTTTTTCCCCAGTGTGTGTTTTCTGATGCTATTTTAGGTGTGATGATTGACAAAAGCTCTTCACACATTCACAGCACTTAAATGCTTTTTCCCCTGTGTGTGTTCGCTGATGATTCTTTAATGTTGCCGAATTCCTAAAACTACTTCCACATTCACTGCAATGATATGGTTTTTCCCCTGTGTTTGTTTGTTGATAATACATAAATCCTGAAGAGGAACTAAAACTACTTCCACATTCAATGCAATGGTATGGTTTTTCTCCAGTGTGTGTTCGTTGATGAACCTTTAATGTTGATGAGTCACTAAAACTACTTCCAGATTCACTGCAATGATATGGTTTTTCCCCTGTGTGTGTTCTCTGATGATTTTTTAGGTCTGATAATTGACTAAAGCTCTTCAGACATTCACTGCAATGATATGGTTTTTCTCCAGTGTGTGTTCTCTGATGGAGTTTTAGGTCTGATAAATACATAAAGCTCTTCCCACATTCATTGCACTTGAACAGGTTTTCCCCTGTGTGTGTTCCCTTATGCCGTTTTAGGTGTGCAGATTGACTAAACCTCTTCACACATTCACTGCAATGGTATGGCTTTTCCCCTGTGTGTGTAGCTGATGCCATTTTAGGCTTGGTAAATATATAAAGCTCTTCCCACATTCACTGCACTTGAATGGCTTTTCACCTGTGTGTGTGCGCTGATGACTTCTGAGTTTAGATGATTCCGTAAAACTACTTCCACATTCACTGCAAGTGTATGTTTTTTCTTTCTTGGTTAGTGTCTCTGAGTCGGGTATGTATTTTTCTACATTTCTTGTCTGTGCTTTCTGTAGGGCCAACATGACTGATAAAGCACTTGTGTTATTCTCACACTCCATGTATGTGTGTGGTATTTTGCACGCTTGCTTTCCGATTAAACACTAAAGTTCAAAGGTCACAAAATATTCGCCACACTCATAACGTGTGTAAGGCTTCTTTGTGGGTGATTGTGTCTTTAGACTGGATAATGGTTCTGTAAGCTTGCGGGTAAAGATCCATCGTCCTTCTGGTCGGTGCACACTGGGACAGTACTCTATATGTTATACAGCAGAACCCCCATTTCTTTTAACTTTCAGTTGTCTGGCTTCACTCCATTGTGCTTTTCGCTGGTTGCTGTGGAATGGCCTGAAAGAGTTTACAATAAAACCTCTAGCACTGAAAGGTGGTCTGATATCACTTTAGGAAGCAGAGTACTGCTGTAACCACTTCATGATCAAAGCTGGTTTTGGACATGTTTACACAAGAAGTGGTTGATCAGTGTTGTCTTAATTTTCTAGAGGTAATTTTTTCATCTTGAGGCACAGAGGTGCACAGCTGAGACCCGTACAACCACAAATTGCCCTTGACAGTACTTTGAAGATCTGTCAGTTTATGTTCAGGTTCGGCTGTCTCTGACGGCACTTATGTTTTCCTGAATACTGGAACTCAATGTTTCAGACTTTGCTTTTGCAGATTTACAGTATTATCTTCATTATTCTTAAACATTTTGTACAATCAAGGATTGTTTTCTGTTGGATGTAAAGAGATTTAAATTACTTAAATGGCAAATGGAAAATACTGGAATGTGCATACACAATTTTTAATTGATTGTAAAAGCATCTCATTTATTAATATTGTTGAAATTTATGAAGACATATTTAAGACATATTTAACCATACAGAGATATTTTCATAAAAGTTCCTTTGAATATGCCACATCTTATTTATTTCAGCAAAGGTGTTCATAGAGTAACTTAGCAAAAAAATGGCACTTGCATAGCACTCATATCCTAGTTACAGCTTTAGGTAGATGCATATGGTCAAGGTTTTGTTAAAACAAGAACAGCTCTTGGAGTAAGAGATGGATCAGGATGACTCAAGACAGCAAGGTGGACATCAGGATGTTGTGCCATACATCAAATCTTATTGTTCACGGAGGTGCCTTGTTTCATTCACTACTAACTCTTTTTTCAGGAGGATTCCCCGCGCTGTTGTTTCAAGGCCTGATTACAGGGGCCTTTTGTGTGCTGATTGTGTTTGGGGCCCTTGTGGCGTAAAGGGGCTCTATCTGGGCCTTGTAGGCCCAGCATCATGTATCGATCCTCTCCCCATATAAAGTCCCTGCCCAATCTAAAATGGTGGCACCTCTAAGACTCTAGGAATCTAAATATCGACATAGGACTTAGCATGTTCTTCTTATGGACATGAAAGAAGGACTATCATGTTCTATAGCTTCTGATTATTTCCAAGGTGGCCGCCATCTTAGAATGATGTTGTTTACTAATTCTGCTTAGATTTCCAGACTGGCTCGGTCTATCGAATTTCCAAGTGTATCTAGGCCACTGTTCATCCCATCTCTCCTATCCCTCTAATTCGGATTCTATCTTCCTAATTGCATAATCTAGTTTGACCTAATGTATTTCAGCTTCCCTTTCTTGTAATCGCATCTGGTCCTTCCCTTCAGGATTTGCTGATTCCCACCTAGTAATCGCATGCATATAACGCTGGGAAACCCAGAACAGAAAAAGTACCTTGTTCTCTCTGGACATCTTCTGTCATAATGCTGTTGTTTAATGGGCTGCCTTTGTAGAATGGAGTCATGGAACTTTCCTCCAGCTGACTATACCCCTTTCCCCTCTCTTCCCCTCAGCTTCCCCCCACGTGAGCAATCAGTACCCCGGTCCCTCCCCTCTTTCCACTCTGGAAATTTGGAGCCCTTAGCCATGGATTCCCTTTCTCAAAGATCACTAGACTCCAACTGGCTCCAGACGGTTGTAATTCCTACACTATTATATACCCCCCTAAACTATCTAAACGCGTTTTCACGAACTTCAAACACAGGCTTCTCAAATTTCAACCAGAAACACATATTTCCAGCCCCTATGTTTGCACGAATAAAGGAGCTACCATAAGTTACGTAGGGCCAGATGCATCAACAAACCGTTTTGCGATTTCCTAATTGTGAATCCTGCTGGGGTCAACAGACCACCATGTCCGTGATTTTAAATAAAGCAATCTTTTTTTTGTAAAGCAGCCCGTTTTCCTTAAAGGAAAACGGGATGCTTTACAAATGAGAAAATGAAAACATTTCCTTTCATTTTCTAAGAGCAGGCAGTGGTCCGTGGGATCACTGACTGTTCTTAGAAAATGCATTTACAGACATTCACAAAGGGGAAGGGGTCCCTTGGGGACCCCTTCCCATTTGCGAATTGGTTACCACCTACTTGAAGTAGGTGGTAGAATGCAAATGTTTTGTGAATGTTTTGCGACCGCATTTTGGTCGCAAAACATTCATGCATACGGATGCGGTTCGGTATTAGGAAGGGACGTCCTAAACACACCCTTCCTAATAGGGAATCATAAACCCGTTTTGCGATTCGGTAACAGGTTACCCAATCGCAAAATAGGGTTTGCTGCATCAGAAGAGCATTTTTTTGCGTTCGCAAACGGCCGATTCTGTGAATCGGCCGTTTGCGAAGGAAAAAAATGCTTGATGTATCTGGCCCATTATCTTTTACACTAAAAGATCAGCACAATGAAGGAAAGCCCTTTGCTCTCTGCTCCGGATCACTGCATCCACTAAAGCCCCCCACGGTCTCAGACTCTCGGTAATTCCCTCTATCGTTTGCCGAGCAGAGGCAACCATCTCTCTTTATAATAATGGGATTATCCTCATCCAAGCATCTGAACGCAAACTAGAATTACTTGATGACATTTTCCTCACTCATCAAACTCTCTGTGATAAAGAAAGTTTCCTCCCTGACCCAAGCTCTTCCTAGCCCTTTAGGCATCCCACAGGTACCTTGTCCTGTATCCCCCCCCCTCTCCCCAATACTTGTATTGCTCCACTCCTTTCCCCTCCTCCCCATCCATCTTCATCAGATTACCCAACAGCATTCATTCATTACCCTTTCCGCACGATTCAACCAACAGTTGTCGTCATAATAGTTTGAGCCGTCTCCACATCCCTAAAGCAGAGACCACTGAAATACATGACTCGATACTAACACCTTCACCTCATCTCTGCCCCTTACCTCTGAACATTCCCCTGCTATCACCACTGATGCGTTTGTGACACCCCCTTTGGACCCCCCTAACTTGACCAATAAGAGCCGGTCTCTGTCCTTCTCTGCCTGCCTTTGCCAAGGGGACTCCAACCTCCAACGTGCCCTGCGGCCGACACCGGATATGTTTCATGCCAGGAGGCGCTCAAATTCATCACAAGGCTCCCGCAGTGCTGGAGCCCGTTTCTGTCCTTCTTTGCTTGCCTTCTTGTTTGCGGCAAGGGGACTCTATCCCCTAACGTGCCCTGCGGCCCCGCGGCCGACGACAGATTCGTTTCGCGCCAGGAGGCGCTCAAATTCATCACAGGGATCCAGCAGCGCGGGACGCAGGCCGGCATGCCCAGGCAATGCCCGGGCCAAGGGCGGGCCCATCTGCACCCTTCAGAACCAGGAAGAGGCAGGGCCACATCCCATGGTTCTGCCGCGAGTGGTCGATGTGGACTGCCTGATTGACTGGCTGCCATCCCATTGAACTCTGCATTTTAAAGGTACTGTTGGATTTACGGGGGACTCACTGTGGAGATTTTGTTCCTCACACCATTGCTTTTATGGACAGACTGGATCAATTGTATCTAGTGGATTCACAAGGGAATTGGGAGAGGGAGGGGTTTGACCATTTTGGTTGGATACAGTGATTTGTGGTCAGTAACTGGGTAGGGTGGGAGTTCAGAAGAAGCATCTGTCCAATCTATTACCCCCCTTAAGGGCATATAGAATCATGGGGAAAAGTAAAGGGCAAGATAAAGCTCAGGGAGCTCCCCGTTCAAAAAAGAGGGGCACTGGTGCTATCTGCCATGAATCAATAGATAGGATTGAGACCTTGCTTTCGGAATGCTATGAGATAGCGACCTCGGAATCTGCTAAGCCCCAAACCCAAGTGGAAAACTGTCACAGCATTGACCGCAATCCTAGTTTAGTATCGAATTCCCCACCCATGCACCCGCGAGTAAAAAAAAACGTGTACCTATAAATTCCACCTATGTTCAAAAATTTCAGTACTGGTAAGAAGCCTAGAAGCTGCCCCTTCAGTTAAACGCCAAACTCAAAGATAGTGACACAATCTAGCGATACCCAGGAAACCAGTGAGGAAATAGATGTACCCCAAAAAGAGTGCAACAATAGATTTGAAGCCCTCATGGAAAGGGCTAATAGGGAAGTGGTAGGTGGGGCGGCTGACCAAGGCAGTGGGAACTCCGAGCTAGCTGGTCTGGTTCAGGCTCTAAGAACCTCCATGAGTCTTTGCGAGAAGAGGCGGCTGTCCTAAGGAAGGAGATCAAAGATCTAGCAGGAAAGGTCAAGAGCGATAACCCAAATATGAGTGAAGTTGATATTGGTTATCCACCTTTTCTCTATAAGAACCCTTCACTCGTAGACTCTGGGCCCTTTGAGGGGGAAAGAGGAAGGCCTATCCCTCTTAGTTCAAACATGATCCATCATGACCCATGGCCTAGGCCCATCCTGAATCAATTCATCCACGAGAAAAATGACTCGGCTAGTAATGCATATGTATATAGGTTGAGGGCCGCACCACGCCCTCTACAGGGTAAGGAGGAGGATAGGGGGGTTCCAAAAAAAGTAACCCCATCATCAGATAGGTGTTCTCGTATGTTTGGTTCCGGGGGGTCAGTAGGAATGGGCAAAATAGTAAATGGAATCTATATGGGATCTCAGCAAGACAAAAATCACAAAATATATCTAAGAGAAGTCCCTAGATTGCTAAAGGCTGGTCGCAAAGATCGCGAATCACTGCAAAAATAAGGTCATTCATTGGTTTAGGGAAATTAGGCACTGCTCAATTATAAGAGAAGATGTAATAAATGTTAAACGAGTAGCAGTCCCAGGCTCAGCAAAGGATGCAGTTGTCTCATTTTCATCTTCGGCCATTGTCGACGGTCTTATGTCAATCGACTCAAGTACTATACCCACAGCTATCACATCTATTATGATGAGATACAGCCTTCCGGCAGAAATCGATCCAATGATTGCCGGGTCTGTACTGAGAGGGGAGTTTTGAACTAACACAAGTGGCCCAGGTACACAAGTATGACTCTATAGAAGAGGCTTGTTATACCCAGATGAATGTATGATGCCCCATGTCAATCTTGGGAAGGGCTGGCTGAACAAGTGGTAGAAAAAATGGGGGTTCCCGCTAGTATGGCGGGAAGTAGTGTGCAATGGATTTGGAGGAAGAGAGGGGATCAACAGTTTCCCAAATGTGGAGCTAGGGGAAATCATTGTGAACAATTCTAACTGTATTCACACAATTACATGCTCGACAAATGTTAGAAATTTGACAGAAGATACAGGGGTGTCCGTTATTTTGGCGAGAAGTAGTGAGCAAAGGAGTGGGGGAGGAGGAGAGGGGGTTAACAGTTTGCCAAATGCTGAGCAAGGGGAAACTTAAATTTTTGGTTTGTAATACTTTTCCAGGAAACTTGGAGTCTGCATACCCCATATCGGAACGGGTTCTCAACCTATGGTCTGAATGCTACTAGGAAAAAGAAGGGGAGGCCATCGGGAGGCTTTGCAATTTGGGTCAGAAATGCTTTAGGCCTAAAAATAAAACTGGTTCATATGGACTCCCCTGATATACTAGTTTTAGATCTAAATATACGTGGTGATCTAAAAATTAGGATCTTTAATGTGTATACTAGAGTCGATCGGGGGTTCCGATGATGCCTATACTATCAGAATTTTAGACCCGGTATTATCTGAATCCAATGACAGTGTGAGAGCCCTGGTAGCAGGGACCTAAACTGTACCTTTGAGCTCTTAACTATGATTCCTAGAGACCTGACCAAGGATTGGGATAAGGTCTGGCAGGTCCCCCAGGTCGAACTTCCCCCAGTCAGATGGTCTAAGAGAGTAGACAGGTGTTGGCTCTCTCGTTACAGCAAGACCTGAGAGCCACCAACGGGAGAACAAAGTCAGACCCAAAAGGGGAGGTAACATATAATAGACCTGCAGTAGGATTGACTATTGCCTGGTCGCACTTAGACTCTGGCTCCTAGTACATGACATGGTAGTGGTCAACCACCTGGACAGCGATCACAACGCCTTGACCTTGTCCCTAATGAATCCGGGTAGCAACAATTCTGAAATAGGTAGTTGGGGTAAGAAGGACCTAACTATTAGATGGAACTGGGTGGAGACCCATCCCGGGGCACTGGAACTAGCGAAACACTTAGTACGCCAGGATGTGGAAGAACTGTCCAAATACCCCGAAGCTAGGCTAATTAGGAAGTTGTCTACCAGTCATGAAACTATCTTTAATGAAATCAGGGACTTATTGGCCAAGCCATATAGGTAGCAGAAACATGAACATAGGCAGATCCAGGCCGGATGGTACAACCAGGACTGTAGGAAAGCCAAGGCTGATCTTGTCCGGCCAGCAAAATCAAATACCCACCTAGATCTGACGATTTGCAGACGAAATTACAAGATAGCGTTAGAGTCAGCCAGGAAGAGTTGGGAAGACTCTCTTTGGACTACCCTCCAAAGGGCATCCCTGGCTAAGGATTCTAAATCCTTCCGGAAACAAGCCGCCTATTGGCTAAATGGTAAAATGGTAGGGAACAGAAGTTGGAGTTTACAGTCCAGCCTGAGGATTGGGTGACCCACTTTGGGGCGCTTTATGCACAAGATGACTGCGAGTTGGAGGCATCCCCAGGTGAAAGAGGAAAAACCCAGGATATAGCTGTGGAGGCCCTTGTGTTCTCTATGGAAGAAACCTGGGTGGCAATTGACTCTAGTATTGCAGCTAAAGCCCCAGGACCTGATCGCATCCCTAATGATCTGTACAAAGAGGACTTAACAGTCTGGGCCCCCTATATTAATATGATCACAAATGCCATAATAGCAGGTATGGGTATTCCTCCGTCAAGGAATATAGCGGAGATTATTCCAATTTTTAAGAAGGGCAACAGAGCTAATACAGCCAACTATCGGCCTATAAGTTTAATTGATTCATTGCAAAAAATCTTTTGTAAACAGGTGTTGCGACAAGTCCAGGATTGGATCTCAGAGCACCATATTCTGAGCGATTTCCAAGCAGGCCTTCGTGCGAACATTAGCACGTTGGACCAGGTTTTTCGTTTTTTATGTATTTATTGGAGGGAGGTTAGCATTAGAGGTGGCAAACTATATGTAGCCTTTGTGGACTTACGTACCGCATTTGATTTGGTCCTGGGCGCAAAGCTGTGGAGAGTGTTGACCGAGATGGGGTTGCCACGTAATCTATTAGAAATCCTATTACGACTGCACTCCTCAAACACTGCACAAGTTAGGTGGGGGGATAATAACCAGGTCACTGAGCAATTCCCTGTCACCTGTGGAGTGAGACAAGGATGCGTTTTAGCACCCACACTTTTCTCCCTCTTTATTAATGGTGTGATTGGTTACTTGCATCTGGATGGATGTGATGCCCCAAAGGTGGGGGAGCGAAGAGTTTCAGCTTTACTCTTCGCGGATGACACCCTTTTAATTTCCAAATCTCACCTTGGCCTGCAACAACTATTGAATAATTTTATAAAATTTTGTAAGGAACATGGCCTAGTATTAAATGAGGCAAAATCTAAATATATGATAATCTTGAGGGGGAACTCCAAGCCATCCAAGAGACAAATGTATGTAGGAGAATGTCCCCTCGAGCAAGATTTTGCATTTGATTATTTAGGTATTCATTTAACCACAAATTTAAGCTGGGCACCTCAAATCGAAAAGGCACAAGCATCCTTAACCCAACAAACCGCACACTGAGGTAAGATACATAAAAAAACAGTGTCCCGGAAAGTGGGTCCAGCTCTAGAGATTTTTAATACTAAAATACTGGGGGGGAACCCTCTATGGGGCTGAATTGTGGGGCATAGGAAATGTAAACTGCCTTGTCTCTGTAGAAAACAGGTTCATTCGATCAATGCCTAATCTTCCGATTAGCACGCCCATAGTACCCAAGTTCCTGGACCTTGGCCAGAAAATGCTTCAGAATAAGATGGGCTATAGCAGCTAATGTTCTGACACCGCCTGTGGTCGGTAACCGAGCTTACACCATATAGAGCAGAGACGATAGATCTCCTAAAGCGATCCCAGGTTAACTCCATCCCATGGTTTAGCTGTTTGAAGAATCTACTGAAGAGTCTTAGGATGGAGGAATACTGGACCTCCCCAGAAAAACATGGCCTTATTCCAAAGTGCAGGGTAAAAAAGATCTAATGGGACGGCATTATGGAGAATGAGGCGGTCAGACAGGTGGGTACTTTGACCCAAGAATTTACTAATTTTAAATTTGCTCCATTTTATGAAGAAACCATTGATCAAATTGTCCCAACTTTGGCAAGGAAATTATATATACAATATCGTTTTAAAACCTTGCCAACTAAACTATTCTGCAAAAAGTGGTGTTGCAATGTGTCCGTAGACGACCAGTGCCCAGCATGTAATGCTTGCCCAGAATCAATAGTCCACCTGTTGTTTTTCTGCCCTCACTACGAAAATCTGAGGACTGAGTGGATTGTGCCATTATGCAGACTGGTCGGTCCGGGTCACTATTTGGAGGCTTTGAGAATATTAGCCACGGATACACAAGGGTAGTGGTATTTGGTCTGGCCAGATTCTGGTATGCACTATGGATCAAACGCTCTAAATATATTACATTAGTCTTCTAAATCATTGTATGCTAAAGCTGGGGCTATTTTATCGACTTTTAACTCTGCACATTTCTTAAATAATGTTGCATATTGAATTCTGTATATTTTTTAACCATTGTTGTATATTGTATTTGGATGCTATTTTTACTGCTTGTGCTACTTTTATAGCACCTTGCACTTTATAAGATCTTTGCGATCGAAAATAAAGTATTTGATAATGAAAGGCTATCTTGGAACCCCCTAACTTGACCAATAAGATGGCTCCTATGTCCTCATCAACCAGACTCCAAACTCACTGAGATCTCTCAGGAGCTTCATCAACTTAAGGCTGAGGTTTAAAGCCTAATATCCCGCACCTCTGAGCTCGCTAATTGTTGGTGTCACACCAGGCCGATGGGTTAGAATAGACACTCCCTTTAGCAATCCAATAACAATCATGTTAGACAGATGTCACCCCGCACACCCAATGGGATGTCAGCAATCGCAACGTCTCCTCATTTGACCTGGAAGACAATTCCCTACCCCAACGCCTCCACCCGACCCTACAGGATGAAAGATACTCTATCGGACAACAATATTTACTCCCTCCTCATTCAGTCGAATCCACATAGAGATCCTAGGCCCAATCCCAGAGCAGTTAACAATTCCAACTTCAAGCAAATTCCCATCACTCAGGCTGTCTCTGCTGTCGCCATACCCCACCTGAAATGTACGCTACTCAATTGCAGATCGGCATCTAAACACGCAGTGGATATTGCTGACCTTATCCTTACTCATGATCTTTACCTTATAGTCCTGACTGAAACTTCGCTAAATGACTCCTCCACACCAACACTCGACATTCTAGTACCACCCAGCTACGACATCATGAGATTAGATAGACCAAAAAGACCCGGTGGAGGTAACCCCTGTACTCACTGCAATAATCTCTCTGTGAAGCAAGCACAAAACGTTACTCTCATCTCGTGTGAATATCTAGGCATCGATATCCTGAGTAAAGATAGGCCTCGATACAAATTGCATGCGTTTTACCACCCTCCAGGAGATAACCTCTCATCCATTGAACAAATTATGGAAATAATCACAACCAACTCCGGTGTATACTGCACCCAAATCTTCCTTGGTGACTTCAACCTCTACTGGATTGACTCAAATGACCAATCGGTGATTAGCCTAAAAACCTTCCTAGCTGATCTAAACTTGATCCAAATATGCTAAAGTCCTACCCACAACCTGGGAGCAACCTTGGATCTAATTATCTCTAAAGCTAATTCCAATCAACTTGAATCTTTCATTCCATGTGATTGGACAGACACCACTGCACCACTTTGCTCATCACTGAATCGCTGTCCTCAAAAAAGGTTCAAATAAAAAAAACAGACACTGGAAAAGGAACCCTCGAAACATAAACCTGAATGAACTGACATCTATCAGCAATTACATCCTACCCCCTCCCGAGGACATGTCAGCTGTCCAGGACCTTACTGATCATTACACTAATTTAATAACAAACATTCTAGACTCTATGGCACCCCTCCAACTAAAAAGAGTATCCACCGAAGACTCCAAGCCTTGGTACAATGGTAGTCTAAACGCTGAAAGATGCAATCTAAGATTGAGTGAAGGGTCATGGAGATTCTCCTCCTCGCTCGAACACCTCCAGCACCTGAGATCTCTAAGAATCATTTACAACAAATGCATACATAGCTCAAAAGCAAACGTCTTTAGGAAACAGCTAAACAATGCCAGGACTCGACCAAAAAACAGTTGGAACTCGTTAAATTGCAATCTATCAGGAAACCCAACCTGCTTTCCGGGTCTAATCTGCAACCTAACCGCTAAGAACTTGCTGCCTTCTTCCTGGGAAAGTCGAAAAAAATTGAAAGTGACTTAAAGACTGCATTGGATCTCCTCCCGACACCTTCACACATCAGCCCCCACCCACCCATGTGGCCTGAGCATCCTACACATACCCCCAAAAATATTGCTGTGTGGAGTTCATTCAAATCCTTTGAAGAAATGACCATACTAAAAATCCTGTCAAACCACTTCAGTGATCCGCTTCCTTCAAATCTCTTCAGTGAGATTAAAACCCCTCTTCTCCCACTCTGGATCAAAATAGTAAATGATTCATTAATTCATGGCAGTATAGCAGACTGCCTCAAGTCTAGACAGATAACCGCCATTCTTAAAAAACCCACGGCAGACCACACTGATCAACATACCTTCCGCCCTGTCGCTAGCATCCCGACTCTTTCAAAGCTCCTCCCTTAACTCAGCTGCAAGGCTTATTACTGGATTTAAATGTAATAACCACATCACGCCTTATTTGAAATCACTAAACTGGCTCCCTTACGAGGCAAGAATTACATTTTCAATTGCCTGCATGACACACAAAGCCACACACTCCAACACCCGATGTACATTGCACAAACACGTTGTCTTTACTGTTGAAACTGCCGAAATTCAAGAAGAAAACGTACAATCGAGCCTTCTCTGGCATTGCCCCGAGAATCTGGAATTCGCTACCATCTGAAATCCGAATTAACTCTTCACCTGCATCTTTAAAAAAATAAGAGAAAGTGCTATTGATGAACAAATACTGTTGTTGCGATGGTTATTATTGTTTATTATTGCCTGTCTTACCTGTGTCTCTGCGGGCGGCTCCTCCATTGGAGGGAAGGAGCGTCACCCCACTTACATGCCCCCAGAAAAGACCCAGAGACTAAAAATACCATGATAATGAAGATAATTAATTACCATTTAATTTTTCATCAACCCGGCCTGACTCAGGAAGGGGCGGGGCCTGGTGAGTGGCAGCAGTGGTGGGCTTCCTGTGCACTAGTTTATAGTGCGCAAGTCCCTTTGGCCGGCCGTCTTCCGACGGGCAGCCTGA
This sequence comes from Calotriton arnoldi, assembly GCA_963921515.1. Classification (NCBI taxonomy): domain Eukaryota; kingdom Metazoa; phylum Chordata; class Amphibia; order Caudata; family Salamandridae; genus Calotriton; species Calotriton arnoldi. Next base: position 25,267 of record CAWUFW010019885.1, read on the forward strand.
AATGAGCACTATAAACCTCTCAACTCAGCCTTCTTAGACAGATGGGTTGAGAGCCTGCACATGCCTTTACTGTCCTCGGGAGCGCCGAGAGACGCTGCTCCCTCCAATCCTGGAGCTTCTCTCATGCTGAAAGCCCTGCCTGGATTGGTTAGCTGGGGCCCTGGATGTGACGTTGGAAAAGAAGAGGACCGGTGCGAGGAGGACCTGCCTGCGCAAGCAGTTGTTTTTTCCAACAATGTATTTAATGTATTAATGTTTTGTATTTATTTTATGCCCCACCCATTTGCCCGCTCCACCCATTTGCCCGCCCCTCCAATCGGTGAACTTGCCAGCCACCACCGGTTTTTCTCACCCTAATCGTTTATGTTGTGCTATTTTGGACCAATAGGAGTTCTTCCCCCCCTTGGATTCTGCTACTTCCTCTATTGTCCTGTCATTGCTGCTATTGTTTATTATTGTCGGCCTTGCATCTTTCTCGCACCCTGATATTTTGTAAAGCGCACCGATACCCTCTCAAGTCATGTTCACCTATGTAAATCTTTAAATAAATAAATAACTGACTCCCACATTATGCTGTAGAGCAGCAATGTATTGATTTTATTTACTTTGTGGTTTTACTTTTCTCAAATGTTTTTTTAGCTTTTTTAGTTTGCCAGTATTATCCACCGGAGTGGGAGGTCACCGGCTGGACTAGGAGACTGAGCTGAGCTAGTCTGTTGTTGACTTGTCCCACCTCTAACTTTAGTGCTTTGTGATATAGCACACCAGCCTGGCTGCCTACTAGTTGAAAGCTGTGGTGCGTCTGTGTAGCGAGTGCACGGATGGTGCGCCAAAGCCTGTTAGCATCCTTTCACTCCTGGACCAAGCCCAGCACCCGAAACACTCTCTTAAAAACATCTCTTAAGTCAAATGGCTCTGTCCATACCTCCTACACCTCGGCTGCCTTCATGCTTTCAACCATAAAGTTAGGTCCGGTTCTTACATTTATTCACCTGCTCCTCACATGCATAGCCCTGCTGTCAACATTCCTTTTCCAGCCCAAAGCCTGTGAACAAGATTTTCGAACCACGTATTTCCCATAACTTTCCATAGGTCTCTCCTCCTACTCACGCTTTGCAACATCACCTGTACAAACCAGCGTGGCCACATTTCATGGAACAATTCTGAGGAGTGCTCATTGTTTACACAAGATGGAGAATGTACCACAACAGGGCACGAAGATAAAATGCCTTCTGCAACACTCACACATGCCCGACAAGTACACAGTCTCTACACAGCTTTTGCAAAGGCCCACATGTTTAGCACTGCTTTTCAAATACACACAAAATCCCATAGACACAGCTCAACAATGTAGAATAAAATTAATTCATGGAGTGAAACGCACCGGCAAATGATCTAAAGCGTGCTGCAGGCCACCAAGGGTCTTTACTATTTCAGCTGGTCCTTCCTACAGCAGCACAGTTTACTGGCACCAAAGTGTTCTTTCTTTAAAAAGGTGCTAGAGTCAACGAGTGATAGGTGAGGTAGCTGGATAGTGGATTGTTACTGCATTGTGTCCGAAGAGCCTGTAATAGCATATGTGCTAATCCCTCAGCAGCTTCTCTTCTATGACCAAGTAGAGCACGTACAGACCGGAAACAGACAGTAATAATACAATTATAGCCCAGGAGTATTTTGAGATAATGAACTGAGTAGTACGACACTGGCTTCCAATAACACAGCACTGAACACCATTTCAGACAATCTTTAATGTTTGTTTGAAGAATAAAAAGCAATAGGGAAAAGTGTGTTAAATGCAGACCATTAACCTTTCGCCAGCTGCAATCAAATATTTATGAGATAATGACATGCAAACATACCTCCATTCTGCACATCCTGGGACTAGACTGTTGGAAAGCGATAGATGGGAAATGAGACAGGTTTGGAGGTGAGCAAAACACTGAAACATTACCTGAAAGAGCAAATTCAAAAAAGAGGGTTAGGAGAAGATAGATGGATATTAGAAATGGCAATAGGGACAAACAGGAGAAGGAAATAAACTCAACATTCTGTGAATTTTTACAGAGCAAAAAAGTAAACATTTTTTAAAATTTTGTAAAAAACTGAAAAATAACACCACAATTTAGAACTCATAGAAACTAAAAACAGAAAAGCCTCTGCACCTTGTTTTCAATGTGCATTATCAGAGAAGAGGACTAATTATGAGATCTAGTGTGCCATGATGACGCACCAGGTGCAGTTTTCTGTACTCATGCATTCCAATGGGCTCTGGGAAGTACAGTCTTTTTGTAACTGTGTTTAACGTGGATGCTGAGGGGTGTGGCCAAGATGGTGACCGGAGCAGATGTGCATTAAGCTGCTCCGTCGCGCCCGCCACAAGATCCCGAAATTTCGAGAGGCACAGGAGCGATTCGCTCCAGCAACGGCCCTGTGACCATCGTTGGGGACCCTGAGATCCTGCTCAAAGCGTTTCGAGACCGCCTGAGCTGCCGCATCTGGATCCAGCAGCGGGGCCTGGCTGGCAGGTGCCTCGTGCTGGGACCCGGGACTTGGGCGTCTGAGGCTGCGTTCACCGGAGGGACCACGATCCGAATTCCAGGAACGGGGGCTCCACAACACAGCCGCTCCTGCAGCAAAAACACCGCAAACCCCCGGCCAGGTGCTTCAAATGTCGCCTTTTCAATAAAAAAAAGTGTCTATCCCTGGTAGCTGTCACCCTGCACATTTCACCACTTAAATATCTGTCAGGCAATGCTGTTTTAATTTGCAAAGCACCCCAGACTACTTTCAAGCATTTGTTGTGTACCGTGTTGTTTTTTTCAAATATCTTTTCAGTGTAATTCTTTGTAATTCTTAATCATGCTTGTTTATTTTTATCCACATTTCTGTTGGCTCTTCAGCTTTCCATAAATCAGTGATTACTGATCAGGCTATTGCCAGAGATGCAAACCACCGCGTGTATGCTTCCAATGGAAGAATTCTAACACGGACACCGCTCCCGAACATTGAGGATCAGGGGTACAATTTTGTTTTTATTCCAATGTAATCACCAACATGACATCCCAATATCTTTCCAATGTGGACATGCCCATATCTTGGGCATCCAGTCGCTTAGCGGATATTGTACAGTGGATCAAACCCTGACACACTCTCGATGCCAGTGTTTGCTCCACAGGGATTGCTGTTTTTGGTTTCTTTTTAGGTCGAGCATTCGAGACCTCTTGTATATACTTAAGTATATACTTATACGGGTATGTACTTTGTGGGCTCTGGCGATCAGCCCTGGGACTTGTCTGCTTCCGCTTAGGGACTTTGTTTTCTGTTCAACTGCCTCTATTTAACTGTCTTGATAGAAAACGACCAGTAGAGGTCAGTAAAACACCAGAATTGCTTTTTGCTTGTTCAACTGCCTCTATTTAACTGTCTTGATAGAAAACGACCAGTGGAGGTCAGTAAAATACCAGAATTGCTTTCTGCTGAGGGACTTTCTTTTTTAAATTTTTCTGGCAAATGCCTCTATTTAACTGTCTTGATAGAAAATGACCAGCAGAGGTCAGTAAAATACCAGAATCACTTTAGCATTCTCTAGATTCCAGTCCATAGAAATTGTCTTCCACGAGCACCCGTAGACAATATTTTTTTTAAATCTTGTATTTTCAGTGATATGACCAACGAAGGGCCTGATTTTATATTAAAACAGAGCTTTGGACTATACCATTTCCCACTGAAAGGCAATATTTCTCTCCATGTGTTCCCATACCTGGCGGGTCACGCAGTTTGGTGCTTACTTTCCCTCCATGTTAAAGAACAGTAGATGTTTCAGCACCCAGGCTAATGTGCTGCATAGCTAAATACATATAAGGTCCCAAAGGCGAGACCGATTGCATTGCAAATGCTTGTTTCATGAGGGTACCCCTCACACACCTAGTCCCCTACCTACTTTGCCCACATCATTTTGCCACCTCCAACTGCAGCTCTGTTTTACTAGGTGCTGCAGTGCAGTCTCCATCAGCAGCTAAAACGTGGCACAAAATTAGCATACCCATCCAGTCACCTATACTGTGGCACCAGGGGCATTCACTAGGTATATTCTGGTTAAGTTTGTGGAGTATATGGACTGGCTGGAGGAGTCAGATCCATCATAACTAGAGAACAGGATCCTCTCAAGTGAACTAGGTAAAGGTGGCATAACGCAGACCTGAAAAGCATTATTAAATAATACCCTGAAAGGCTCTTAGGGAAAAATGGGACAGGATTTAAGGAGTTTGTGTGCCCAGTTACTTGCCTTCTTTCCAATTGTTCATCTATCTCACCAATGCGAAGCTCTTGTTACGCTATGTTAAGTGAATTTGTATAGCGCAGCTTATCCCCAGTGAGGGTATCCAGGCGCTAAAGCAGGGGCATGGGCCCAGCGGATCTTCTGGTTGAACACACAGCTCTTCCGCTTCTTGCAGAAGTTGAGGAGTGGAGTAGCAGTTCTGATGTGTAGAGGGAGTTTGTTCCAGTTTTTATTGGCGATGTAGGAGAAGGCGCCCACTCCTGTCCTGCTTCAGTGGCTACGTGGGATTCATGCGAGGGAGAGAGAGGTGGAGCGTAGTTGTCTGGTAGGATGGTAGAGTTGGAGTGGTTGTTTCGGTAAGCAGGACTTGTGTTGTGGAGGGCCTTGCAGATGTGGATGAGCAGCTTGAACTTGCAGCTTTTCTGGATGGGCAGCCAGTGGAGTTCGGTGAGGTAGGAAGTGATGTGGACCTTTTTGGGGATGACAAGGATGAGTCTGGCTTCAATGTTTTCGACGGTCTGGAGTCTTTGTGTGAGACGGTTGGAGATGCCGACAAAGAGTGGAGTGTATTGCATTAACTGAGCCTGCTGGTAATAAATGCTTGGGTGACCGTGCTTCTTGTGTTTGGGGGTAGCCATTTGAAGATCTTGCAGAGCATTCTGAGGATGTTGCTGCAGGAAGCGTTCACAGCGTTGGCCTGTTTGCTCATTGTAAGTTTGTCATCCAGGATAATGCGGAGGTTTCTGATGTGGTGTGTGCCGGTCACGATGGAGAAGTTCAGGGGGAGTTTTTACTTCCGAAGATCAGGATCTCCGTTTTGTCTGAGTTTGAGGCAGTTCTCTTGCATCCAGTTGGCCATGTTGGACATGAAGACAGGGAGGTTGGTCCTGATGGTGTTGTTCGTGTCAGTGAGGGAGAAGATGAGCAGCGTGTCATCAGCGTAGGAGACAATGTTGATTCTGTGGGTTCTTATGATGTGGGTAAGGGGCGCCATGTACATGTTTAACAGGGTTAGGATGAGGGAGGAGCCCTAGGTGACCCAGCAGACTAGGTTCTTCTGTTCAAAGTGAAATTGGGGAGTCTGACTTGTTGTGTCTTGTTGGAGAGGAAGGAAGTGATGCAGTTCTGTGCGGGCCCTTGGAGCCTGGGGATGAGGGTGCCATGGGAGATGATGTTGAACGCCGCACAGAGGTCGAGCAGGATGATGCCAGTGGTTTGTCCTCTGTCCATGATGGATCATGATGCCGCCAGTCATGCCAGGGACCTACTGTATGTGTCTGGCTCTCTCTCCCTCTTCCACTTAGAGACACACTGGCTGTGAGTGCTCTTGCACTTGGCTCAAGTCTGTGGGTACTTCAGCTGATGCTGCACTCAGAGTCTGTTCAGGCATGCAGGTTCTGGCATCGTTGATGTTCTCCAGCTGGTCCCAAATCTGCTTCCAGGCTTCGGGTGACTTGGGCAGTAAGCAACACTAACTCAGCTCACTGTGATGGGATAGTAGTGCAGTCGTCACAGCAGCACAGTGAGCTCTGGAACAACCGCTGGATGTCAGGGACTGTCCAGGACTATGTCTGGAACACATTCAGGGACTTGGGCAAGGACTGGCGACTGGGTCAAAAACGTAAAGCAGAAAGAGGAGTACAGCGCTGCCCAGGATCACACTGGAAGTCAGAGGAGAAAAGGGATCCAAAGGGGAAGCCTGCACAAGTGAACAAGATGGCTAAGACTCAGAAAGGATGGGCACTCAAGAGGCAATTTAGCATTCAGAATAACTACACCCAGGATGAACATGCAAGACATATATATATATACATAACAACATTAAAAATAAAGGGAATGTGGGGTAAAGCACTCAGGTGCTCCACACGGTAAGACTGAAGCTCAGTAAGTTCCTCTTCCACAATTGCTTTTACAGATACTGACTGCAAATACCCACATATAGGATATAGATGCAAAGGCAGGGTCTGTGGAGCGGATACCTACGGTGATGTTATAACAGTAACTCAAAGACAATAGTCACAGTAGATAAGAAACACCACCTAGGTTGTCAGCTATGCCACGGATCCTGGCGATCAAACAGGAACACAGCAAGGGTGTAGAACTAAACACAAGCACAATAGACAAGGAGCTAGCACTGAGGAGTGCTTAACAGGACAGAAGAGAAACAAGGACACACCTGGAGGAAAGCAAGTAGCAAACATACAATGAAACTAGAAACAAGACGGTAGAACAGGAAGGCAGCAAACTAAGGACTGAAACAGAGGTAATGGGAAGAAAAGCAGGAACTGGGACAAGGGAAATACAGGAGAGCGGATTCAATGATGCATTAAATAGTACTAGTTTAGGAATCAAGGAAACAAGGAATAGCTAAGGATCCGGAGTCAAGGTAGCACTGAAGACAGTGCTAATTCAAGAATAAGGAGGAATTCTATAGCTCAGGAACAGGAATCAAGGAAACACTACAGGCAGTTGCTAATTCAGAAACAAGGATAGCTATAGCTCAGGAATCAAGAGAGCACTGCCAGCATTGCTAATCAGGAACAAGGAATAGCTGCACCTCAGGAACAGGGACAAGGAATAACAAAACCCAGGAATCAAGGAATATCAAAAGCTCAGGAAGCAAGGATCGGTCTCACCGGACCACAGCTACAATGACCAACCCTGGACTGAAGGGTGCTGGGGATTAAAAGAGCTCACAGTAATCACATGCATCAGCCAGCCACAGGTGAGCAGAATTCCACTAACCATCCTTGGCCTGCAGGGGTGGAGACGAAGCAGTGAGCAGGGAATTCTAGGCAATAGAGTTTCAGGCATGAGCAGACTGGCTTCCACAAAACCCAGCATGGATTGGGAATGGATGTCAATTCCCAAATAGTGCCCAAATGGCTGGAAGTCAGGATATGCATGCAGGGGAGTGTCTGGAAGCTTTTTAGAACATAGGAAAGTCCCACAATTTGGCCCCCTGGTGGAGGGCATGAGAATGCAGGGACCAAATCATGGCACTGGACTTTGCAGTGGTGCATTCTGCTTGGCACAATTAGGTTTAACAAGGCACAGCCGTTTGGAGGGAATTTGAAGACAGTGCCATGGAGTAGGCCACCCAGGTACAACTTAAGGATTGCAGCAACATGATCCATTTGGGCACAGCTTTGGGAAAGTGCCATATTGCAGACTGATCTGGCAGAAGAGTCTGCTCTCTGGTCCTTGGTTTTTGCAACTACCGCTACTGAGTCTCTTTGGGCAGCTGGACCCTCACTGACGGAGTTAGCTGCTTCTGTTCACTCCAAACGAACACGCCTCCTACATGGCGGTGCACTCTTTCCTTCTCCTAGCAGGGAACCCAGGAGCTTGAGGACAGGGAGACAGATCTTCCTTCCATGTCAGACCCCTAGTGATGTTCCCTCACCTCTGGGAATCTGGTGAGAACGCTAATTTGTAAAAGCTTAATGTCGATAACCTCAGAAATCACACTGTAAGTGAACCAGGCTAACTTAGCCTCTGTCATCCATCTTTAATTTGGCATTGTACTACACCACATGATTAACTTTGCTGTTTCATTCTCTGCTAGAATAAAGAATTACCAGGTTCAACGGAGCAAGCTGAAGACTTTGCTGAATGTTCTGAATGAAATGTATTTTTTCAAGGCTGAGTTTAGTTGTCCGAGACTGAATAACATACTATATAACAGTTGTGTCCTCATGTACCGGGCGCTGTGAGCACAGAATCCCATGTCGTACAATAGTGAGAAAGTCCTCAAACGCATTTTATTAGAAACGTTTCCCTTTTCTTCCTATTGGTCCTGAGAATCATATACTAATGTAGTGAATGCATGAATCTTTGTTTAAAATCCGATAAATGTGTGTGATTTTACAATTTTAGGAGGAGTCCTGTCCCCACTCTTAGAAGGTGAATCTCTGTCAGTTCTGTCTTCGTCTCCTAAGTTCATGATTCTCTGTATTTTGAGCTTAGCACTTTGTCTGAATTTCTATTTGACTAACTTCAATTTGTGCCTATGTACTATGAATACTTTCAAAGTAAATCTTTAAAACATAAGACTGTAGTGTCTGTCGTTCTTAAAGACTCCAATGTGATCAAGAGACAGCATTCTACTGAATTTTCATTACAGCAGGGATGGGTGCATCGGGGAGCACCAAATTTGGTATAGGGACGTCACCGCTCCTGGTCCGAGAAAATCAGCATATGCAGGGGAGAAGAGAAAGATGTAGGGTTGCAGGCCATCTCTGGGTGTCAGGAAGACACCATCTATGGTTGCACAGCTATTCTTTGAGGTACTCTGTGGATCACTACCTTCCTTGGGCCAAAGAGAATTTGAACCTGGAACAGCAGGTATTTTCTTCTTAAACTTCCTTGGATGTAGAGAATATGAATGTGGAGCAGCAAGTGCATCAGCAGCTCATGCTTTTGTACAGTCAGCACATGCAAGGGGTATGGATTCTCTGTCTGCACTCTCAGAACTAATTTGTGTTGGTTCTTCATTCATGTGTCTTCTCCAGGACATCTTCCAGATGGATCCTTTTATCCACAAATAAATGAAATGAAATAAAATGATCCTTTTTGTAGAGTGATGCTCTTCACAGCAGGGTCATTTCAGATGTGGAGCACCCACAACAGAGGAACAGAGAGGTTTAAACTTTCATACCAAGCTATCAACAGCCACACAGAACAGAGATCAGGAAACAGAGAAGAGGTTGGCCTCACAGAAATGATCCTACACTCTGAACAACAGAGAATACAGTCCCACCCTTCACCCCACCATCTGCAAAATTGTAGTGCTCAGGAAGACTAATCAAAAGACACACAAATGATGGACGGAATGTGGAACAAGTCAAACATTCACCCCCAGTCAAGATATCAGGGTTAAATCCATGGTTCTTTTGCTCACCATGCCACCCCAGTTCAGATCCAGCTATATGCAAATCAGCCTTAACCCTGTTCCACATGGGAACAGTCCCGCCCAAACTGCCAAGCCAGGACCTCCCAGGACCAGAAAAAGCATCTTGGGACCAGTTTCAGTGTCACCCCTCATTAGCCAGGCTAGCTTGAATCCAGTGGCACAGTGAGACCGGGAACCACGTCTGGGCATACCCAGCGCACTTAGGGCAAGAAAGCAAAAGACACACAAATGATGGACGGAATGCAGAACAAATCAAACATTCACCCCCAGTCAAGAGATCTGAGTTCAATCTTTCATTCTTTTGCTCACCATGCCACTCCAGTTTAGACCCAGCCATATGCAAATCAGTCTTGACCCTGCTCCTCATGGGAACAGTCCAGCCCGAACTGCCAAGCCAGGTCCTCCCTGAACCAGATACAAGCACCCTGGGAACTGTTTCAGTGTTTCACACCTCATCAACCAGGCTAGCTTCAATCCAGTGGCACAGTGAGCTCGGGACCCACATCTGTACATACCCAAAGCACTTAGGGAGAGAAAGCAAAAGACACACAAATGATGGACGGAATGTAGAACATATCAAACATTCACTCCCAGTCAAGAGATCTGGGTTAAATCCATAGTTATTTTGCTCACCATGTCACCCTAGTTTAGACACAGCTATATGCTAATTAGTCTTGACCCTGTTCCTCATGAGAACAGTCCAGCCCGAACTGCCAAGCCAGGTCCTCCCTGGACCAGAAACGAGCATCCTGGACCGGTTTCCGTGTGTCACACCTTATCAGCCAGGCTAGCTTGAATCCAGTGGAACAATGAACCCGGAACGCACGTCTGGACATACTCGGTGCACTTAGGGTGAGGAAGCAAAAGACACACAAATGATGGACGGAATGGTGAACAAATCAAACACTCAGCCCCAGTTTAGTGATCTGTGTTAACTCCATTGCTCTTTTGCTCACCATGCCACCCCAGTTTAGACCCAGCCATATGCAAATTAGCTTTGACCCTGCTCCTCATGAGAACAGGCCGAACGACCAAGCCAAGTCCTCCCTGGACCAGAAACAAGCATCCTGGGACCGGTTTGGAGTATCACCCCTTATCAGCCAACGAACCCGTACCACAGTTAGTGAGGTCTGTTCACATCTACTGAATCACAAAACATAGTTTCACAAAACATAGTAAGCTGCCAGCACCGCTCTGCATGCTAAAACTACGGCCGGGATGGTAGTCCACTATCCAATAAATGAGGGCATGTTTGGGTTGCCCCTCCAGTTTCAGGGCAGGACCTCACTCATGTCAAGGGCCAGACCTAGGCTTTCACAGCCATGTACTAGATTTAAGTGGACCCGGGGCAAATCAAAAAACAGGAAGTCAGATACTCGTAGTTAGGCACCAAGGGCAGGACAACTGACTGGACACCATGCAGGGGACATTCCCATTCCAATTCTAATGATAACTGTATGAAGCACCCTACAACTTTAGGGTTACTTACACAGAGACGGACCCTAATCCCAGTCATGACATACTGCACAGATTTACCAGGGAGAGCTATCGGCCAGTCTCCCCATGGGTCTTAGGTATAAAATCCTGTCCTTCACTTCTATTATCAACTATCACCAATCATTGGTAGTGTCAAGGACTAGTCATTGGTGCAACAGTTACCCATGTCAAAAGGAGTGCCACCTTGGGAGATCCCTGTAGCCCACCAGAATCTAGCACAGCTTCAATAGTAACTTACTACAGTCACTTAGAGCACTTAGGAGACACGTGAGGCAGGTCTCCTTCACAAGAAAACATACTGGATTTGTCAGCACGTGGACATTGTGGCAGGGACTTTAGACCAACCCTGCAAACAGTGTCTGTTGTTCACCCACCAGATGTTTGGTTGTATGCACTTCTGTTTAGTAAGAGGTAGAAACCTTTCTTGGGTCATATCTTGACTGCCTAGCTTGCTAGAACTTTTTTATGTTATTTCTGATTTTACTTGCCCCACCTATATGTAAATATGTATTGTTTTTAAAAGTAACAGTTCTAACAGAGCATGAAGTATACTCTGTCGTACGTATGGTTAACAGATGGTTCCATGTCACCGGGACACCACTTTCCCATTCCTGCACTTTGCTTTTACATACCATTGTTATCAGGTGTGTTGGTCTATTTGATTCAAGACTACAACTCACAGAATGCATTGATATGTTAAATCAAAATCCAGAAATAGAAAAGCTGTTTCCCAGTGGCATAGAGTCATCTGGTTACTCGAATCATATCTTATGTTGACCTCCAAACACCTACTTCCTGTAGAAAGCCTAAAGGAGGTTCTGGCGGTGCCATACCAAAAGAACCAGCGGAAACCAAGTTGTTTGAAGTTTGGTTGGTTTTCTAGGGTCAGCTCTAACTGCAGCGGTTTAGGGAACGCGACTCTTCCCCCTTCAAGAGTTTGACACCAGCCGCTGTACAGGTGGTATATGTACTGTCAATAAATTATTTTAAGAGGCTAAGGGTCATAAGCACTCAACACACATGCTCTTACAGAACAAGGGCTGCCTGTCCCCTATGAACACTAAGCATTTCTGGACAAGAACTGGTGAAGTTTCTGCCCACACATGGGATCGAACTAGCCCTTGTGGATTAGCCACTCTGGGCCACTGATTAGGGTCAATCAGCAGCCCTAGTTTTGTTGCATTTGCCTGAAGTGTTCACCCACCCGTCTTCTACAGGTGTTGCCGAAAAGGGTTGGAATAAGTTGGAATTGACAGAGGGAGCGTCTGTTGTTCGCTTACAAGTCTTCTACAGGTGCTGATTGTGAGAAGTTGGCCTGGTATATGCTGTTCACTAGTTAAAGTGGACACCTTGCACCAGTACAATTCGACTCTTATGGTAGGTAGGTTTAAGACAACCTTTATAGAAAGCTATCCTAGTGGTAGCTGTGGAGAGCAGCCTTCAGGCTAAGTCTTGGAGGAATGTAAAGCAGCTTGTTTTACCACACAATCTCTTGAATCACCAAATGAAAAGACACCACACAGGTATATATATCAAATATATATGTATTTATTACTAAACAACTCTCTACTAATCTCTTTATGAGATTAGAAGTCAGGAACATATGCACAAATCAACGTTTCACAATAAATTAAGCACAATATGGCTGGGGCCCTAGGGGCGTACCAGACCATATACTAAAAAAGAGACTTAAGAACAACGACTTGCAAAGAGACAAGGCCTAGGGCCTTCAGAAGTGTTGGGGCCTCACGAAACCACCCAAGGCAGGTAAGTAAAGGACCCACGGGGGACGCGTGCATTGAGTGAACACAGGCGCGGATCGCCGTAGACTTCAATGGGGCAAGTCGCGGTTGGAAATTAGGAGTTTAAGGGCACTTCGGGAGTAGCTACAAGCAAGTCACTTACAGGGTAAGTAGTTCTAGGGCCAACACCCACAGGAGCACCGTAGTGCTGGAGTTACCTCACCCAGGGAAGCCGGGTGCATAGGTGTCCTTTGGTGTCGGGTCGCGGCGTCGTTTTCAATGGGAGCCAATGAAGACTTGCTGCTTGTGAAGTCCGAAGAAGTGTCCGGTGGAATCCAAGCCTGGATTCGGAAGAAGGAAGACCTGAAAGCAGAGGGGACAGTGTTCAAAGTCACTGGGCAGTGACTCGGGGCAAGGAAGATGAATGCCCACCGTCGTTGGAAGATTCAGGTCGTTCACGGGTGTCTTGACTCTTCGGCCACGAGGTCCAGGAGGCGTCGACGACAACCAGGAGCTGGATTCGGCGTGTCCCACGAAGTCTGCAGCTGACTGCGGTGTTGGCAACCCGATTGGAGCCAACAAGCCTTGGTAGCAGCAAGTCTCGTGGAAAGCGTAAAAAGTCAGTGGTGCAGACCAGCAAGGTCTGGGGAACTCACCCAGCGAAGGTAAGTCAGGGCAGGCCTGGAGCAACCAGGGGAGCCCTTTGGTTCTTTAGAAAAGTCTTCAGGGGACCCACAAGCCGGCTGGCAAGGGATCGCGAAGACACCTCGGGAGGATTCCTTCAACAGGGGCCCACGGTCACTTGGGACGGGGTAGGCCTCTGATCTTCGGAGGGATTCTTGCTAGAGGCTAAGACCACACGTGGTCCAAAGCACAAGTTCGTAGAACGTCGTGAAAGGGTTGCCCTCGACAATAGTGCACGGTACCCAGGGACTGCGGTTCCTCGTCACTCGTGGGGTTCACTGGCCTCAGCTTCGCTGGGGACTCACGATGGCCTTTGGGAAGTCAGGAAATCCTTGTCTTGGGCGGCAGGGACCTCGGGCTCCTGCGGGAGCGGCATAGTTTGCAACCGTCGTTGTAGTTTTTGGTGCCTGCCAAGCAGGGGAGTCACTCCTTGACTCCAAGAGAGATTCTTCAGTCTTCCAGAGGTAGTGGAACGTCGAAGGTCCAGGATTCTTCTTTAGAGCGTCGTCCAGGGGTATCTAGGTTGCAATGCACAGGTTCCCCCTCTTATACTAAAAGAAAGGGAGGGACTAGCTGTATGACCCCACCTATGGGAGGGTCAGGGGAGTGGGTGGCACACCCACTTCCCTTTGTCCAGTTTCGCGCCAGAGCAGGGGCAGGTAGCCCCTGAGCTGGTTTGAACTGGCATATGCACAGAGGAGCCTTCTGCTCCCCCAGTGCAGGACTTCAAAGCACTCTAAGAGTGCACCCACCCAGCCCCAATACACTAAACCCTGTCTGGAAGGTGGTCACACCCTCCTGTGACAGGATACCTATTGTTGGGCTTCCTCCACTGCGAGTTTCGGTCATCAGCAGGAGGGCAGCCCAGTGTCTGTGACTGGTGGCATCCATTTTGTGATGCCAGGGCTCTTCAGGATTCTACCGCGTTTCCACAGTAGGTACATGTCTATTCCTCTAGAAGGGTGGAATGCTAACCCCGCCAGAACTGGCGGGGGGGTTGTAGTCCAAGATGTTTGACACCAAACACGACATGTTTCCGTGCAGCCATCCCAAAGTTAGCATTTAACGCGAGGTTATAATGCGCTTAAGAGTACATGGCCAGGCTGCACTACAAACAGCATCAGAGAAGGGTCTCCGAATGCTGCAGAGGGGCTCTGCTCATGCAGGGGCACCCCCTCACATAGGAACCAAGCACTCTGCCTTCAGGATTGATAAGGCCTGCCATAGGAGTGACTTATAGGTTTATATGTGTGTATCTAGGTAGTGATATAGGTAGCCTATATCACAGTAAGGGGTGCATGCACCACCTTACCCAGGCTGCAGTAGCAGGCCTGTGATGTCAGATTTAGTCTGCTTCCCAGGGGTGGCATAATACATGCTTCAGCCCCTGGTAGGTCTGTGAAGTACCTATGCCCTTGGCACCTAAGATACCATATACTAGGCACTCATAAGGTACCACAGTATCCAATCACTAGTGCACCTAGAGTGCACTCCAAGTCGTTTAGAGAGAACAGAGAGGCTGGGGCCCTGATTGGCAGAGTCCCAGCCTGACTATAGCCAGAAACCAGTGTAAACATCAGAAAAAAAAGTGGGGGCAACATAAGAGGCAGATCCTACTCTCCTACACTGATGTAGAGAGTCTAGAATAAGTTGGGTTTGTGAGAGAGTGCTTAGTGTTCACTCACCAGTCGCCTACAGGTCCTGATGGAGAGAGTCGAGAATAGGTTGGGTTTGTGAGAGAGTGCTTAGTGTTCACTCGCCAGCCATCTGCAGGTCCTCCTGGAGAGAGCCTGTAATAGGTTGGGCTTGTGAGAGTGTTCACTCGCCAGCCGCCAACAGGTGCTGCTGGAGATAGAGTGTAAAATAGGTTGGGTTTGACAGGGAGAGAGTCAAGGTATGGCTGACCTTTTCCATGGAGGGGCACATATCGAGGGTCGGGAAGGGCCGCACCCTTTCACGACTTACTCGACAATCATAAGCTATTTTCAACTTACGCTGTGAAAGCAATACACTCGAATGGTGGGCAACTACAGCCGACCTTCCGGGACATCTCGAGAATCGACTATATTATGGTCAGTGAAGCAATGGCGGCCAGTTTGGAAGATTTTACAGTCGAGGATAGGTCGGAAAGCGATCACAGGCCATTAATAGCAGTGTTTATGCTGGAAGTTCCATCAGCCTTCAAGTTCCAAGCTATCGGAGAGTCCAGAGGGGATGAAAATCATAGCCTCTTAAGGAGAATTAGATGGACAGACGAGACGGGCGTGAAGCTTCAAAACTGGCTGGACCTAAAACAGGATGAGATCCTAGCAATGTCGTATTCACCGATAAAAAACTGGGAGACCACAGTTGAGGCGATACAAATGAGCTTGGGCGATCCCCAGCCACAACGCTCAAGCTCCAAAAAGAAATTAACAGCTGGAAGCATCCGCCCAACCAAGGACATACGTGATACCAAACGCCTCTTGCGTAAGGCACTTGCAATAAAGAAAAGAGGGGGCAGACAAACAGATGGGACATCGATTGCATCATTGAGGGCAGCCCTAAGAAAGAAATGGTGGGAACACAAAAAAGCGCACATAGAGAGGGAATGGATTAAAGTTTTCTCCCTGCTTAAACAGAAAAACTTGGCAGGATTATGGAGACACATAAACCGGCTAAGTAGCAGAGGAGTTCAAAAAGAAAATGGTGTGGCAGAGCAAGACTGGCTGGTCCACGTAAAGCAGCTTTATTCAATCGCCCATGTAAACACATGCAACACAGAAGATCCCAACCGCAAGGTGGACTATCTCCACCAATCAAGGGCAAAGATCGAAGAAATGACCCTTAGCCCCCGAAACTTACCTGAGGGTCAGCGAGTCCAGGCAGAGATGCGATGTACACCGCCAGCCCAGATAAACCCTCAAATGGTCATCAAGATACTCAAGAATATGAAGAATGACGGGGCCCCTGGGCCAAATGGGATACCCGCCACGGTTTTTAAAAAGGCCCTCCATTTCTGGGCAACCGTCCTCACTCCTCTTTACAACCACTCCTTAATGACAGCAAAAACCCCTGATTCCTGGAGGGGCTCCATACTAGTCCCAATTTTTAAAAAAGGGGATCGTTTAAAGCCATCAAAGTATAGGCTTATCGCTCTACTAGACATTGAAGCCAAGGCCTATGCCCGCCTCATATTGAAGGACCTGGAGACATGGGCCGAAGGAAAAAGTATCATCCCCTGCCATCAGACTGGCTTCAGACCACAGTCATCGACAATGGACAACATTCTGGCGTTAGCGCACCTAGCAACGGCAGCAGTAAAAAAGAAAAACCCTCCACTCTTTTGCTGCTTCATCGACTACAGCACAGCCTTCGATAAAGTGGTACGAAATAGGTTATGGCGGAAATTAGAAAATTGGGGCGTCCCGCCAAACCTATTGAAGGCAATTAGATCACTATACGAAGGCACCTGGGTGCGGGTTAAAACCAGCGCCAGCAGTGTCCCCAAAAATAACAACGGTCTGAAACAAGGATGTGTGTTGGCGCCCATCCTCTTTAACCTGTATACGGCGGACGTGGGGGACGCTCTGAAAGGCGCCAGCCTAGTAGCACCGAGATTAGGCAGCATGAGGCTGCCGGTGCTACAATATGCCGATGACACTGCCATAATGGACCATACGAGGGTGGGCTTACAGAGAGCCCTAAATGCACTGAATCAATTTAACAAAGATAACAATCTTATAGTCAACCAAGGGAAAACTAAGGTCGTCATTTTTGGGAGCTACCACCTGAAAAAGAAAGCGCAGTGGCTAATGGGAGACTTACAAATCAGTACAGTGGCAGAGTACAATTACCTAGGGGTTTGGCTTACGGAACGGGCCAAGGCAAATGTCCACCTGAAGCAGCAGTCTTCCAAGGCCAATAAGGCGATATTCCTGTTAAAGCAACTGAGCTTACACTTGATAAGCCCCACTGCAGGACCAATATTAACTGCCTTAAAAGCAAAACTGCTGCCAGCCATTAGTTATGGCCACCAGGCTTTTCCGGGGTCGCAGGACGTCCTTCTCGTCGCAACCCAAGCTAAAGCATATAAATCAGTCTTTTCTATCCCAAGGTCGGCAAGGAAGTCGAGGCTAAGATTGGAGCTAGGCCTGGTAAGGCCAGACTTGATGTGCCAAGGGGAGATCATAAAACTATACTTAAGGATTATAAGGGCCCCAACAAACTCCTTAAGACATCAACTGAGAGTCATCTTTGAGGGGCCAAGATCGGTATGGCACACCAGCCTTGGCAAAGCACTTAAGACCTTAAAGATCGAGGAAAAGAGTATACCACTGCCTGAAATCCCACTAAATGCCTGGAAAAAGGCCATAAACAGACAAGTCCGCAAAACCTCATTTGACCTGGATCTTAAATCTCTTCGTTATAGCCCCCACTTAGTCTCGCTGAACGGCTCCTATATGGTAGGCAAGGCACAATCCTACCTAAACGAGGCCCTGACACCACAAGCCAGAACCAAAATCCTCTCCATGAGACTATGCACTTTAGGAATCACCGATTTTAACCCCGCATGGGCTCGCAAGGGGGAAATCACAAGCTGCAGACTGTGCCCCTACACGAGGGAATCCTGGCTTCACCTTTTATGCTGCTGCCCCGCCCTCAGGAACGAACGTCGACGACTTCTTCGCCCAGTCTGTATCACCAAGGGAATCAAGATATGCCGCGAAGCATCAGCCTTGTGCTTTTCTAGAACAACCACGATGACCTTGGCGAGACTGGGGAAATTCGTTCATTTGATTAGAATGGCTCTAAAGGCAGCAAATGAACACAATCAAACCAGGGCTACCAGCGAGGCAAAACAAGGGGGGTAATGCAGCCTCCCCTCAAATGAGGGAAGAGCCCCGATCCTATTCACTCGTCCCACAGAGACCGCATAACATCTACGGCTCTAAATGGAAGGGCCAAGGAGAACGACCTACAGACTGCCGAAGCAGAAAACCGCTAAGGCCTACGCAGCTGTCCAAGAAACTCTGTGCAAGGACTCGTGATAAAGACTCGGTGCTGGTAGCCCGAGTGGTTGCAGTGGAGAGGGGATATAATATTTGAAAAAAAAAAAAAAACTTTTTAATTGGCAGCCTCTACATTTTTAACGTGATCATTCCTTCATTTGCTCGTTTTTATGCTTTTTTACTGTAATGATTTTAATTAATTGTACAGTTAATAAATACTTACTTACTTACTTTCCATGGAGGGGCACTGTTAGCAGATAAATGTACACACACTTGCTAGTAGTACTAACACTGTTGATCAGGCCTTGGTATTGCCCTCACCGTTCCTTTGTAAAGTTTACATGTTTCCAATACTACAATGTTTTACATCACAAACCTTGATTTACAAACCTGTGCTGAATATACCTAGCTGGCAGCGCATCAGGACATAGTAGGAGGGGGTCTGATCAAGTCACTTATTGCGATCAGTGAAGATGATTAGGGGGGGATGAACAGGTTCGACATTGAAATCCATCGGCTTTGAGTCTCTGTGCTGTCCCCTTTAAGATTTGACTAACCAACAGTGTTATAACAGGCCCCTCACACCTCTCCTCCAAGCCTTCTGCTGACCTACTCGCTGAGGGCTCTTACTTGGTAAGGCTGGTGAAGGCTGCATGTGTCGTGGAGGGTGCAGAATCTCTGCCCCTCCTTGAGCCTGGGAGGGACGGGCTTCTGCTGAGGAGCCTACATGACCTTTGCTCTCCACAGTTGCTGCGGCTAAAAACTGATCCCCATCGCCATATATAACATGAGGAAGGTGCGAATGGGGCCATCCGGTCCCCATCCCAATGACCCAAGTCAGCTGGGGCCTTCTCTGTGGGGCACATTTATGATCTTCTGCCCACCACAGACACAGTGACCAAATTGGACTCCACGTTGGCAGCGATTGAACATATGCACACCAGCCGTGAAAAAAATATCAACACTGTGACTATTGAAATGACTCTTATCCGTAATGACCAAAGGAAACTTACTGATCGTGTGTCACAAGTGGAATGCATCATACAGGAGCTACAACCGGTGCATCAAAAGGATTACACATATCCAGGTCTAAAAATGATTATACGTTTGATTAAACATTCAGATACACAAACAGACTAACTGAAAGCATTCCATCCAGCAATAGCTAAATGAAACCTGCGGAGATATGTTACCAGCAGCATCCTCCAATCTTTGGGTGATGGGAATTCTTAGGCTAATGAAGTCACTTTTTCACCTAAAACTCTCTAGTTTCACTTTGTTTCATACTTTTGGCTAATTACTACAGAACGTCCGGATCATCTGAGGTTAGGAGGAACGTTACACTCTAACACTAGCTCTCTTAAAAAATTGTGTTTTCATTTTAAGGGCCCTAATACAGTGAAAATGTATCTCAACACATAACTGTTGGCAAATTGCTGCTCTGTTATAATTTTATCTGTCGCCTCGATGTCACCTACTAGGTGTTTCAGAAATTGACGACCTCCTTATTCTGAACACTGCAATGAAAGCTAGGGACAAATGTCTTGTTTATCAACCACACTACCTCTTAAATTAGTTGTACCATTCCCAGTGCCCTCCGCCTAGCTTGAGAAGCCAGTTCTCTATGAACACCCACTATGTCATACAGAACAGGCAGCCAAGTCGATAGGAAGCCGTATTTCTTTACTTGAATGTCATTGGTTCACAAAGCCTTCCACACCAAACGTGTCATGGTGGACGGAACTCTGGCTCCATGGATGTGCTATGCTCTTTCTAGCATTTAACACCAACTAAAGGTTTCATTTCCAAGTTCTGAAAGTGACCTCATCCTAGGCTTCCGGACATTGACCTAGTGTGCTATCCTGCATCTCAAACCAGCTTTATAGGCATATCGGCTCGCATCTGTTTTAAAGAGAACCAGGGTCAGAAAACGGTTTACCCATTCAAAAAAACAAATACAATCATTTTAATTTCCCAATTGTGGGTGGCAAATGTTTTGGGTTTCTAAAATTACCAAATGACTTAGCCTCACTCTAGTAATTGTATTCAACTGTATTAATTTTTAGATATGGTCCCCTGACTTCAGAAGTATTGGTGTGAAAATGCACACGAAATTAGGACATTTTAACACAGTTCCATACACATATTTGAGCCATATAAAAAGTGAGATGACAGTGATCCTTGTTCTAATCATCTACACTCAGTGATAACAAAGATCATCAAAATACTTCCGTGAGCTTTCTCCTCGGAATCTCAGCAGATCACGTCAGGTAACAAAGACATACTTCAGTATAGACTACTTACTTACCCATATCTTGGCCCAGTCCAGGAGGGCTTTTAGTTCCGTTCTAGTCAATAAAAATGTAAAGTTAAGCTCCCATAGGACTATGGAATTATTATCCCCCAGAGCAACCCACAGAATTTTCTATACAACAGAAGCTCAAGCAGGTCCTACTCAGAAACACCAGTGGAGGGCACCATGGATTGCTTTTGCTAGACTTTTAGCACTGTATGTTCTCACAAGGGCTTTGAGGAACAGCCTTCCTTCCATACTATGAAAAAAGTTTTAAATGCTCGGTTAATCCGGGACATGAGTAGACCGACATTCTAGATATGAAACCCAATCCTTAAATAACCTTAGCTTTATAACTGTTCACCCTTCCAAGGTGCTCGTAGCTTTCTGAGAAACTTTATACTCAGCTCCTTCATTCCACCTCCATCACAGATACCGTTGGTCTAGCTGTATCACGATCTAACACCCAGTATATAAAGCTGCACTAAATAAGAACCTTAAAAAAGTATTTTTTGAATATGACAAATGTATGTTTACATCCCTCTTGTAGCAGAATACATTCAAGTACTGAACATTTTGTGGCATTTATATGGATTATTAACAAGGGGAGTGCCAAGCCACAGACATATTTTTAGCGTTCCAAAAAATGATGCATTGGTTGGGTAACAATGACTGAATTAAAAGTACTGTAGTACAGATCTCTGTATTACCAGTAGCACTTCTCTCTCCAGCAACACAGGAGAGCTAGTCCCATCTCAACCAAAGAAACCTTGTCAGTCCAGGGAACACTGAAGGTGGAGCCATACTGACAGTAGTCACACTGTCAAGTTGGTCCCCCTTCAACTGCCACCTGTGCCAGACTCACCCTAATTATGCCGGGTATGCACAGATTAAGGGTGAGCATAGTTGGCAGAGTACCACTTTGCAGAATTCTGTGAAGTTGAACAAAAACCCCATGAAACTCAGCTACTCAGCTCCGCAACTCCGTTCCATCTCATTCCAATAAATAAAACAGAAACCACACATAGCTTTGCTATAACAACATGTAGCTCTATCTTTACATGCTAAAATGCATATAGTCATTTCACAAAAGTGAAAATGAAAATATAGCAAGCAGTGAGAGAGGTGATGATTTTGGGGTCCTCCCTAACCTAGAGAGAGAACCAAGCAGATGCCTTGAACACAAAGAGCACATCATGCTGAACGATTCGGTAGTGGTCCCATCCTCCTAGGACCAACCCAAGCACAGTTATGGGCAAAAACACAATCCCAACCAAAGGCCCTGCAAAGCATTATGGGACGACATTCTAGAGTGCAGTGAATATTATAGTATCCAATATCAAAACATTCCTCAAGCAGTAGCACTCTCCCAGCTCAGCTGAGAGCTAATACTATAATATTCACTGCACTCTAGAATCTCGTCCCATAATGCTTTGCAGGGCCTTTGCTTGGCATTGCATTTTTGCCCATAACTTGGCTTGGGGTGGTCCTAGGAGGATGGGACCACCACTGAATCGTTCAGCATGATATGCTCTTTGTGTTGAAGGCATTTGCTTGGTCCTCCCCCTAGGTTAGGGGGGACCCCAAAATCATCACCTCTCTCATTGCCTGATATTTTTCAAATTTCACTTTTGTGAATTGGTTATATACTTTTTTAGCATGTAAAGGAAAAGTTGTTTTATCAAAGGGTGGTGGGTGCATTAGCTAACTCTGTAGTGGACTTTTTAGCATGAATTCCGTGTTTTCAATGGAATGCGCAGTTAACAAAACTCCGCAATCTCCGCTAGCGGAGTTCATTGCCCACGGTTAGCACAGATGTGGGTCCCGGGCTCGCTGTGCCACGGTATTCAAGCTAGCCTGGCTGATGAGGAGGGATACCTTGAAACTGGTCCTAGGATGCTTGTTTCTAGTCCAGGGAGGACCTGGCTTGGCAGTTATGGCTGGATTGTTCCCATGAGGAGCAGGGTCAAGACTGATTTGCATATGGCTGGCTCTAAATTGGGTTGGCATGGTGAGCAAAAGAACAATGTATTGAACCCAGATCTCTTGACTGGGGGTGAATGTTTGATTTGTTCCTCATTCCGTCCATCACTTGTGTGTCTTTTGCTTTCTCGCCCTAAGTGTGCCGGGTATGCCCAGACTATCACACTGCTGCAGCTCCTTGACCTTCATTATTGATCCTGCACTCTTCTGAAGTGAAGTACTGAGCCTGGCTATCACACAGCTGAAGCTTATATAAAATGAGGGATCCTTTTTGCTTGTAAACACAAAGCCAGAATATAATTTCTGTGAAGAATGAATTTCATTCATGTTCCTTCTCTTCTAAATACAGATTTACTTTCCAGGCCAAGGGTCCAGAACTGTAAAGCAGAGTTCTGAATTCTATTTTTTAAGCGCTGGAATTCTTTGCTGTTCAAGATTCAATTTTTACTTGACCGTCAAACTTTCAGAAACCTGTTAATAACCAAGGGCCTGATTTAGATCTCGGCGGATTTAGATCCCGTCCGCCGAAATATTAATCCCATTGGATATAATGGAATTCATATTTCGGCGGATGGAATATCTGTCATCATTATGATGGAGTAACCCGTCCGCCGAGATCTAAATCACGCCTTAAATGTTTCAACTTCTCTGTCTCCTCGGATTTGATTGAATGATGATGGAAATGAGCATCATTTGTTCAACATCAGAGCTTCAGAGGTGAATGTCATGCACTGCAAGTGTTAACCCAGAGAGCTGCAGCTCACATTTTCCTACTTTCACTTCTCCTGCTTTTCTACACAGTTCTCTGGCCACTGTCACAGAACCATTAATGATGCATAAAATGACCAAAACCACAGCCAGCTCTGAAGAATCTTCATTTTGTGCTTGTTATATTGTTTTGAGTGTGTTGGGTTTATATGTTTTATTACTAATCTCTAAAATTAGCTGAAAATACCCTTGTTAGTTCAAGCATTGTTCATGGTGTTGATTTTACAGGTAGCATGGTCAGGTGTGCTTGGATTTCTTTCGTTATAACTCTCTCACAGAATAAAAACCAACAATGTTTCTTTACTTTTAGTCCACATTGTGCTAGTCTCCCAATGGGTTTCCTGATATTTCATGTTTTTCATAGTTGTAGGGAAATAAACAATAGCAGAGAATAGACACTTTTATAATTTTTCAAAATATATGTTTTTCTTCTTTCCACTAGTTCAGTCTTCTATCCCCTGCTTTTTATCAGCTGGTATTTGAATGTCCCGCATTATTGTAATTTTATCAGTTTCTATAATTCCTTCATCTCACAATAACTGCACTTTTTTGCTTCAGTGTACGCCCACAGATGGGTCAGTATTATTGTTGATGTAATTAAATTATTACCAAATTCACTGCATCTCTATGTTTATTTCTATGTGTGTTCAGTGATGGTGGTGTGCTCAGTGATGTCTTTGTAGGTTTGAAGATTGACTGAAGCTCTTCACACATTCACTGCACTGGAATGGCTTTTCCCCTGTGTGTGTTTGCTGATGTCTATGTAGGTTTGATAAGTGACCAAATCTCTTCCCACATTCACTGCACTGGAATGGCTTTTCCCCTGTGTGTGTTCGCTGATGTTTTTGTAGGTTTGAAGATTGACTGAAGCTCTTCCCACATTCACTGCACTGGAATGGATTTTCCCCTGTGTGTGTTCGCTGATGATACGCAAGTTGTGAAGAGTAACTAAAACTACTTCCACATTCACTGCAATGGTGTGGTTTTTCCCCTGTGTGTGTTCGTTGTTGACTCCTTAATGTTGAAAATTGACTAAAACAATTTCCACATTCACTGCACTTGAATGATTTTTCCCCTTTGTGTGTTCTCTGATGCCGTTTGAGTCCTAAAAAATCTATAAAGCTCTTCCCACATTCATTGCACTTGAATGGTTTTTCCCCTGTGTGTGTTCGCAGATGATTCCTTAATGTTGAAGATTCACTAAAGCTACTTCCACATTCACTGCACTTGAATGGTTTTTCCCATGTGTGTGTTCTCTGATGCTGTTTTAGTCTTGATAAATATATAAAGCTCTTCCCACATTCAATGCACCTAAATGGTTTTTCTCCAGTGTGTGTTCACAGATGGTTGTCTAATGTTGACGAATCACTAAAACTACTTCCACAATCACTGCAATGGTATGCTTTTTCTCCAGTGTGTGTTCTCTGATGCCATTTTAGGTTTGCAGATTGACTAAAGCTCTTCACACATTCATTGCACTTGAATGGTTTTCCCCTGTGTGTGTTCGCAGATGTTTCCTTACTGCTGACAAATCACTAAAACTACTCCCACATTCACTGCACTTGAATGGATTTGCTCATTTTATCCTAGTAATCGCATGCATATAACGTTGGGAAGCCCAAAACAGAAAGAGTACCTTCTTCTCTCTGGACATCTTCTGTCATGATGCTGCTGTTTAATGGGCTGTCTTTGTAGAACGGAGTCATGGAACTTTCCTCCAGCCACCCCATGATTTGCTCCATCCCTTCCTTCCTTCATCTGACCATACCCCCTTCTCCTCGACTCCCCTCAGCTTCCCCCCACGTGAGCATGTAGTACTCTGGTCCCTCCCCTCTTTCCACTCTGGAAATTTGGAGCCCTTAGCCATGGATTCCCTTTCTCGAAGATCACTAGACTCCAAACTGGTTCCAGACGGCTGTAATTCCTACACTATCATATACCTCCGTAATCTATTTAAAAGCGTTTTCAAGAACTTCAAACACAGGCTTCTCAAATTTCACCCAGAAACCCTTATTTCCACCCCCTATGTCTGCACGAATAAAGGAGCTACCATAAGTGACCTTATCTTTTGCACTAAAAGACCAGCACAATGGAGGAAAGCCCTTTGCTCTCTGCTCCGGATCACTGCATCCACGAAAGCCACCCATGGTCTCAGACTCTCGGTAACTCCCTCTATCGTTTGTTGAGCAGAGGCAACCATCTCCCTTTATAATAATGGGATTATCCTCATCCAAGCATCTGAACGCAACCTAGAATTTCTTGATGACATTTTCCTCACTCATCAAACTCTCTGTGATGAAGAAAGTTTCCTCCCTTACCCAAGCTCATCCTAGCCCTTTAGTCATCCCACAGGTACCTCGATCTGTATCCTCCCATCTCCCCACTACTTGTATTGTTCCACCCCTATCCCCTCCTCCCCACCCATCTTCATCAGAT
The DNA here is from genome assembly GCA_963921515.1 of Calotriton arnoldi. NCBI lineage: Eukaryota > Metazoa > Chordata > Amphibia > Caudata > Salamandridae > Calotriton > Calotriton arnoldi. The sequence goes on from CAWUFW010019885.1 coordinate 50,855, forward strand.
TACCCAACAGCATTCATTCACCATTACCCTTGCCGCTTGATTCAACCAACAGTTGTCGTCATAATAGCCTGAGCCCTCATCACACCCCTAGAGCAGCGATTCAATACTAACTCCTTTACCTCATCTCTGCTCTGCCCTGACCTCTGAACATTCCCCCGCTGTCACCACTGATATGTCTGTGACACCCCCTTTGGACCAAACCATGATACTTGCTATCTCGGAATCCCCTAACTTGACCAATAACATGGCGCCTATCTCCTCATCAACCAGTTTAAGAGTCCCACACCCCCACTCCTCAATCATAACTCCACCTCTATTCACCCCTCCCCTGGTTCTCCCACCACAGCTGCTCCCTAACACCATAGACCGGAGCACCCTCTCTCCTGGCCCCCTGGCCCACATCACGGCCTCCTGTTCCCACATTACTATTGACTCCAAACTCACTGAGATCTCTCAGGAGCTTCATCAACTTAAGGCTGAGGTTCAAAGCCTAATATCCATCATCTCTGAGCTCGCTAATTGTTGGTGTCCCACCAGGCCAATGGGTAAGAGTAGACACTCCCTTTCACAATCCAATAACAATCATGTTAGACGGATGTCACCCCGCATATCCAATGGGATCTCAGCAATCGCAACGTCTCCTCATTTGACCTGGAAGACAATTCCCTACCCCAACGCCTCCACCCGACCCATCAGGATGAAAGATACTCTATCGGACAACAATATTAACTCCCTCCTCCTTCAGTCGAATCCACATAGATATCCTAGGCCCAGAGCAGTTAACAATTCCAACTTCAAGCAAATTCCCATCACTCAGGCTGCCTCCGCTGTCGCCATACCCCAGCTGAAATGTACGGTACTCAATTGCAGATCGGCATCTAAACACGCTGTGGATATTGCTGACCTTATCCTTACTCATGATCTTGACCTTATAGTCCTGATTGAAACTTGGCTAAATGACTCCTCCACACCAACGCTCAACATTCTTGTGCCGCCCAGCTACGACATCATCAGATTAGATAGACCAAACCGACCTAGTGGAGGTATCCCCTGTATTCACTGCAACAATCTCTCTGTGAAGCAAGCACAAAACGTTACTCTCATCTCGTGTGAATATCTAGGCATCGATATCCTGAGTAAAGATAGGCCTCGATACAAACTGCATGGGTTTTACCACCCTCCAGGAGATAACCTCCCATCCATTGAACAAATTATGGAAATCATCACAACCAACTCCGGTGTATACTGCGCCCAAATCTTCCTTGGTGACTTCAACCTCTACTGGAATGACCCAAATGACCAATCAGTGATTAGCCTAAAAACCTTCCTAGCTGATCTAAACTTGATCCAAATATGCTAAAGTCCTACCCCACAACCTGGGAGCGACCTTGGATCTAATTATCTCTAAAGCTAATTCCATTCAACTTGAATCTATCATTCCATGTGATTGGGCAGACCACCACTGCATCACTTTGCTCATCACTGAATCGTTGTCCTCAAAAAAGGTTCAAATAAGAAAACCAGACACTGGAAAAGGAACCCTCGAAACATAAACCTGAATGAACTAACATCTATCAGCAATTACATCGTACCCCCTCCCGAGGACATGTCAGATGTCCAGGACCTTACTGATCATTGCACTAATTCAATGACAAACATTCTAGACGCTATGGCACCCCTCCAACTAAAAAGAGTATACACCAAAGACTCCAAGACTTGGTATAATGGTCTAAACGCTGAAAGATGAAATCTAAGATTGGCTGAATGGTCATGGAAATTCTCCCCCTCGCTCGAACACCTCCAGCACCTGAGATCTGTAAGAATCATTTACAACAAACGCATCCATAGCTCAAAAGCAAACTTCTTTAGGAAACTGCTAAACAATGCCAGGAATCGACTTAAAACACTGTTTGAACTCGTTAAATTGCAATCTAACAGGAAACCCAACCTGCTTTCTGGGTCTAATCTGCAGCCTAATCGCTAAGAACTTGCCGCCTTCTTCCTGGAAAAGACGAAAAAAATTGAAAGTGACTTAAAGACTTCATTGGATCTCCTCCCGGCGCCTTCACACGTCAGCCCCCACCTGCCCATGTGGCCTGAGCGTCCTGCACACCCCCCCAAAAATATTGCTGTGTGGTCTTCATTCAAATCCTTTGATGAAACGACCATACTAAAAATCCTGTCAACACTTAAACCTTCAAACCACTTCAGGGATCCGCTTCCTTCAAATCTCTTCAGTGAGATTAAAACCTCTCTTCTCCCACTCTGAACCAAAACAGTAAATTATTCATTAATTCAAGGTACTATACCAGACTGCCTCAAGTCTGGACAGATAACCCCATTCTTAAAAAACCCACAGCAGAATACACTTATCTAAATAACTTCCGCCCTATCTCTAGCATCCCAACTCTTTCAAAGCTACTCTAGAAATGTGTCCATACCCAGCTATGCAATTGTAGTGACTGCTGGTTACTGTTCTAGTCTTTCAATTGTACCAGCCACTCCCCAAGGGCTGGCTTACACCCCACCCCACACCCATCCAACACAGGCATCACAGGACATGTGACCCTGTGAAGCATGGTCTAGTTTTACCATATAGTGCCCCAGGCCCATTCTGTCCACATCTGAAGCATGAGAGTCTCAATTGTCCCTGCCAGCCCATAGACAGGGTTGTGCTAAAATTGTCCATACTGCCTTGACTGATAAACAGAAATTGATGTCCATGAAAGATGCCACATATACATTGTTACATATTGAACAATAAAAACAGTTACCGTTTTTGGTGGCCGAGACTGATTCAGCTGTGTGGTTAATACATGGGGTTATTTCACTGCCTATCTCCCTTTTTTAGTTCACAGCTTGCAGGAAATACTACCTGATTGGTAGATATAAACCCCTCGGCAATAATTATATTCATGATTTATGGTTGTTACCTTTCACCTATAGATGTCAGCGCGCAGATAAGGATGTTTTCCTTACAGGGGAGGACTGTGATTCCACAGCAGGACATTCACAAGTCTGTAAACAAGTTAAGCTTCACGGAGCCTGTAACATTTCGGCCCCTAATCTGGCTTGTTTTTTAAGAGGTACCCCTGTCCCGGCCATTATTCCTGTATTAACTTTGCTTTCTAAAGGTAGTTATCTTATTTTGAATAACCACGACTGCTGCGGCTTGAGAGCTGGCATCCCGTCTATAGTAACAGTTTCTCAACGAGTTACGTGTTGCAGCAATGTCCTATTTCCACCCCCGCATGGGATTGTAGATAGTTCGCTTTGGCCTTCCATTTCGACTTTGAAAACAGATTTCAATAAACTAAGCAGACTGAAAGCGCTATTGTTTCAACAAGAAGTGGCTCTTACATCAGCTCGAGAGACCTTTGAATTGCAGGAGGCAAGAACCGCAAGTGAGATACACTCGCTACTGAACACGAATCTCCCACTCCATTTTGGAGAATTAATACACCAAATATTTAATGCGTCTGATACGGAGGGCCTTGCTCACGTTTTTAAACTTATGGGATCCGGCCTTGTTTCTTCCTTTCAGACTATTTTTGAAGTAATTCCGGCCTTTATTCATTCTATTTTTTCCAGCGCCTTCGGAGGGTTTCCCCTGGTGCTCCTTTTGATTTGCGGCGTGCTGGTTCTCCTATTATAGCTTCGCAATGGATGCTCGATCTGTGGAGATGCCAGACCCGGTCCAGTTGCACCTGTACAGTGATCGAATGCGGCAGCTCTTTGGTTCTATGCCAGTAGAGTCTTTTGCCATCGACTACTGGCTGACCTTCTGTTATGCCTACTTCACCTGCGTGCAACCTGTGTTCCACTGCCTCCAGTGCCCTTTTCAATGGGCCATGGATGTCTGCCTGTCTAATACCACAAACGCTGCCCTCGAATACGATCTGTTAATGGGTCCTTTGAAGGCCCATGACCGGGTATATGCCGTGGGTAGGCGTTTGGTGTGCGACCCTCTACTTGGACCGGCGGCAGACTTGAGTACCTGTGCTCTTGCGCAGCGCCTCATAGACTGCAGTTTGATCGAGGTTAACGCAGGTTGCCCTGAGATGCTCCTAACAGCTTCTGGATATGAGGAGCATGTGTGCTCGTTTGACCTACTCAAGTGGATGGCATACCTTTTTACAATTGAAGGGACAGACAACATTCTGGAATTCATGGCATTCGGCTTTTCCCGCTACATTTTTGTCTCTGGCGACTAACAATGAAAAGATAGCATTTTTGAGCGCCCAATTAGCAAAACTTTTTGGGAAAAATGATACCCTTGCAATACGTAAATATATTTTTTTTGGGCTTCAAAATTACACCAATTGGACTACGCCTAAGACGCTTTGCCTCTGCTTACCTCTGATTTTTGTTTTCGCATAGGTCTAACGCCCTGGCCAAGGGGAGGGTGTCACGTGGCCCATAGGGACATTGTCGATTTTCACTAACTTAGCATGAGCACGTTGCAGCTTGCCTGCTGCTTTTGCAAACGTTACTACACAGCTTTATTTTTGCAATATTTTCAATTATTGCTTTCACATGAGAACTCATCGCTATGCTCACTCTCTGCATGTTCCTGGGATTTTTACTGAACATTATGTGCAAGGTCGAACAACAATGCCCCTTGGTATTTTGTTCTGGCCAAACCTTAGCCCCTAGACAAAACATACCGATGCAGCTGTTATTTGGACAGCATACTTGGGTCTTTAGTGGGGTACACGAATAGGTGACACACACTTGGAGAGGGACCTTTCCAGGGAGAAGAGCGAGACAGCACCTATGATGTAGATCTACCATCTATAGGCTGAGGTATGGGGTCTGCTGACAAAGCCCAGAGATCTTCTATTATATAATAATACTTAGCAAGGAGAGGGAGGTTAGGCACTATAGTACTTTCTCCATTGTCTTTTTATGATGACATCTCCCTTCATGATATATGGACTAGCTGCTAAGCTGACAATATTTGTGTTATGCATTTTCCTGCTTGTGGTGGCACCTATACTGCATGTTAGGGCACGTTAGTTAAAATAAATATTTTAAACTATTTCGTGTCTCTGTCAGATTTTATCGTGGACAAGTACAAGAGAGTGAGCAAAAGGGTGTGTCTTTTTACCGCGATTCCTGAGAGATCTGGGAGTATTGTGTTCTGGGGTGTCTAATCATTTACTTCTCTGTGAGTGAGTAGGAGAGCAAGTGAGACATTGTAGTGAGTCGGTCCTGGGTTCGTGGGTACTAAGGTGGTAGGAAGACCCAGTCCCTATACACCAAGGCCCCATAATCCTGCGCATAGTTCTGTGTTTGTGCAGAAACTAAAATGATGCTATTACCGGATTATATGGCCAAAGTGCAGCTCATGCATAAATCCTTCTTGGAAGTGAAAAGTAAACTCAGGGCCGTGGACTTTCAATACGAACTATCTACCCAGCTAAACTCAAAGTACTAGATCAGGTGAAATCTATGTTCTTTGAAACCTCAGAGGAGGTCTGGGATTGGGTAGTGGAAAGGAAACATTTGTCAAGATCAACAGCGGAGCCGGTGATGACCTGGGTGGGTAAGAGGGCGGCGGATGGACTGCCACAGGAGACACGGAAGTGGGAGAAGGCATATTAGGAGGAGTTGTAGACAGCAAGAACCATAGCCCGAGCAAGGACGGGGAGCATCAACATAAAATGAATCCATCTATGGTCAGGGGGTGGACTCCCCAGGGAGCCACACCTCCAGTTACCCGCCGGGAGGAGCATGAGCCTCTTCCCCCATTCGCTTTGCTGGCAATGGTCTCACATGCCGCTGATTGGGGACTTATTGCTCCTGTTAAGCGAGGCCAGCGTGCGTACAGTGGACCCCTGCTACATTAGACTTTGGGACTTGTTGCTTTTGTTTGGTTATTGTTTATAATGGGAAAGTTTCACCCTTGGGCGACAGATGATTCTAGGATGGAAGTGTTGGGACGTGGGCAAAAGGGGGGGTTGGTTGAGGTTCATATATTTTGTTATTGCAACTAGGACACACCATGCACAGTGCATTTCTCCCAGAAAACAGACGCACACGACTGACTACTCACTATGACCGCTGTAGACAGAGACACATACTGTAAGACTGTGTCCTGGAATGTTAACAATCTGCTGGATAAAGTTAAGCAGGCCGGACAGCAATACTACGTGAAGCACACAAGTTGGCTCCGGCAGTCTTCTTGCTGCAAGAGATGCACCTGCTCTGGGAAAGACGCACCTTCCTAGCCCGACATGGCTTTAAACGCTTATATCATGCTGGGTTCACCAGGGGTTCCAGAGGGGTAGTTAACCTGTTACACAAAAACATTCCCCTGTGGGTCATAGAGGTCATTCCGGAAGATATATAATGGTTACAGGTTCTCTACACTGGAGACTATGGACGAAGGTCGATATATATATTTATCACCCCAACCTGCTTATAGTTGGGGGCCACTTAAATTACATCATGCACTCGCACACAGACACGCATGACGCGGCTAGAGGGAGACAGCATTTGACACTGGTGTCATGGGCAGACTCCCTCAGTCTCTGAGGCAGATGAACACTTTGTAACTCAACCGTACGGGAAGACGCTCACTATTCTCATCCCCATAAGTCGCATTCGCCGCTAGATTATTTCTTCCTCTATCTGGCTGAGATCCTAAGGGTGTCAAGGGGACAAGATTCAGCCAAGGGTACAGTGGCGGTGCGTCCATTGGGGCGGTGGGGCGTTGCCCCACTAGCCACATGGCTCCATTCAAATCACAACTGTAGTTCATAACAATAACACTACAGAATACAGATTAAGTTAAATAACACTCGCCGCTCCGCGCGCTCGCAGCAGTCGGCACTGGCAGTCGGCCGCTGAAGGGGGTGGGTGGGGGCGGGGCTGGCTGCGGCAGCAAGGGTTCAGTGACAGCTGCTGCAATAGTGCGCATGCTCGATTTTGGGCTGGTCATTTTTATGACCAGCCCAAACATGCGCACTACAGCCACCCTACTACCATAATATTATAGCCAGAGCGAGGGGGGAGTCGGGACCTGAGAGGCCGAGGGTTGGTTCATGCAGCAGCCCCCGGTCTCCTAATGGGCGAGCCGTCACCGTGCTCTAGCCAATCCTGGCGCTGTTAATGCAGCGTCTGGATTGGCAGAGACACCGCGCAGCCTGAGGGCAGGCATTTGCTGCATTGGGTGCCGCACGTGGATGGGGTGGCACTGCTGAGGGACTACTGCAGTGGCTCAGCGCGAGATATGTGTTGAAATTAAGTAAATGTAACTGTTATGATTTTGGTGTACTGTGCTGTGCTGAAAAAAGAGAAGACGCATCTATGCTGCAATAGTGTAAAAACACAATGAATGGCAGCGGGGTTAGTACACCAAGCGTGTACAGGACTTGTTACTAGATGCTGATTAGCACTATAGGTGCCCCCGCCCTCGGTGGCTGAGAGGGAGGTGAGAGCGGGGCATCTGAAGTCGTGACTTTATGTGACACGAATCGATCCATGGCTCAAAACCATGAGTGGTGAATCCGGCGATCACACAGACATCTGAACTGGATCATGCAGCCCACGACGGCGTCTGGTGCACTGTGATTCTTGCAATTGCGAACATTTCGAGTTTCACCAATCACAATCCATGATTTTAATTTTTAAAACCGAAATCAGAGTGTCCATGGCTATTAACACGGCCAATAGTATATAACAGAGTTGCTAGTCGCGGAAGGTGACGGGCAGTAGTCTTTTTTGACACTCCTTGATTGTCCTGGTGAAAACTCCAGGTAGAAGGGGGTAGTAGAATGCAGATGGTTTCTAACCGGATTGATTGCTTTGAGCAAATCCATTTTTGCAGCAAGGAAGTGCAAACGCTTTCTCCTGTGTTACCAGAAACTGTAGCTTTGTTTAAACGGGCAGCGCCTGTTCATTTATCATTTGCCCCAATATTATTTAATTGAGAAAAAGGCACGAAGTTGTAGCTTAATCCATTTTCGTGAAAACGTTTTCCCGTTATTCTGCTTTTATTTTACCTCATGCCAATTGATACGCATGAAATTCCGAAAATGGGCGTCTAATTTTCTCCAACTACGGCGATCTGTGTGTAAATCCCAGCTTCCTTGCGAGGACACCTTGTGTGATCCTGGGAAAATACCTTTTGCCGCCGTTCCATTAATTATGTGCAATTGAATCGGTAACGGTTAGAAACAGGCACAGCCCCTTATACTGCTCTTAAACTGGAATACGTGTACACTAACTCGTTTTTGTTGGCTTCGAGACTTTTATTAGCCTGTGAGGGGGCTCGGCTGTGGTATGACGTGACGTGTGTATGTATTTGGGGTGAATGTACGTGTTTGAAGGGATAATGGGATGATTCAATAGATATTGAGAACAGATGTCTGTGCCCAATAACAGTACTGTTAGTACACCTCCTGCACCTGTCCCCAGCAGTTTGACTCATTTCTCTTGTCTTCATTTAAGGCTTTCCGGTACTCGTATAGAGCACAGGCCCTCAATTCTGCTGCCTACAAGTCTCAGCAGCACACTACCCTGTGACAGTCCGTTAATGCCCTACCCTTCACTGTCCTAAACTATCCTGCCTTTCACTGTTCTGCTGCACAGCTCTTCAGTGGCCTTCACTGCCCACCGTCTCTATCTTGCTCTGCCCATCACTAACTGCCCTTCAGTCCACCTCCCTGTCATGCTTCTTGCTTCCTTGCCTGACCGTCTTCCTTCTCAGCCATGCCCTGACCTTCATTATTATTATCTCACTTTTATTATAATTTCACTACCCTGTGCCAATCCCTCTCACCCGGTCCCCTTTCCTTTCACGCCGATTCCACTGCTCAGCTCATCCTGAAATTTCACTGGCAACACACCGCTCTCATCCTTTCCCTTCACACTGAGCCCAGGGTTTCCTCGTCTTGATATTTCCCGCGAACACATCGCTCTCATCCATGCCATTTCTCGCAGGGCCCATCGATCACCTCACTTCGTCGATCCTCCCAGACTTAATCACTCTTCTCACCTCCCCCTTTCACAGAGCCGATCGCCCACTCCTCTCGTCTGAAGTCCATGGCTTTCCTCGTCCTCTGCTTTTTCACACGCAGCCTATTGATTACTGGTTCTCCACCTACAGCCCCAGGGCGTTCTATTTTTATTACAATTCTAGCCCTCTATTTTTTAGGGCTTGTGTGACTCCTGCCGCCAACTTTATTTATTAGCAGAACACACAATCATTAAAGTAAGCCTGCTATGTGCATTAGAGGGTGTACATTGACTTTTTCGAAAACGATACATTTACCTGGCACCAGATAGGATAGTAAGATGCAGAAAACACAGTCGCATTAAAAGTGTACTGCTTAGGCGGTATTATCAGTGGACCCACAACAGCATTCAAAGTCGCCTCTCATCCACGAAGCGGTCAGCAGCAGAGAGTGAATTTTTCGGCGAAGAACAAGAGGCCCCAACCTCCTTTGCTGCTCTTTCACCCCGGCTAAGACCCAGCAAACACCAGTGTTAAAGGTACGGAAACTGATGCTATATTTTTTTAGATTGGAGTTAGGGCTATGTATGTGGTCACTCTACATGGTGGTTGGGGTGGGTGCACATTCTGAACATTGTACCCTCAGTGGATGGAATTTACTAATAGCCTTAGCCCTGTGCTTTGGGCAATAACGGTTGTTAAAGGCACTATCTATCCCTTGCCTTGTTAAAGGCCCTCAAGCAGTGTCTGTTTCAGTGCCTTCAGCAACCACTATGGCACATAGAGGCAGCAGCCAGTAAGGCTGTATTTTTAGCAGTCATGTTGTGCAAAGGGGAGCTGTTGGAGATATATTGCGATACTGCACAAGATATATGTATTTATACTGAAATTTGATATTATTGCACCACACCTTATACGTTGTACTTTGATTATTGACAGGTTTCTTTAATATTGGTAAGGCCAGCATCGGCATGATGAATACAGTAGAACAGCTAATTACAAGGTCATTCCAGGCACGGCCACTTGAAGAGAAACTACATTTAAAGCAATTAGGACCTCATCGGCCTGACATAAAACTACAGCAAACTTCCCAGGACAGAGGAAAATTGTCCAAACGTACATTCTCAAACGCCTGGTACACAAAAGCTGATTGGCTTACAGGGTGCCCTTTAAGAAATTCTCTGTTCTGCTTCCCCTGCTTGCTGTTTGGTGGTGACTTTTCTTGGACAAATCAAGGAGTAACAGACTTGAAGCATTTGTCTGAAAAAATAAAGAAGCATGCACACACAAGAAAGCATATGGAAAACCTGACAAGACTGGGAATGTTGGGGGAAGACACACCGATTGAGCAGCAGATAAACGATTCATACCGCAAAACAATACAGAAACGCAATGAAGCAGTTGATAGGAATAGACAGATTCTATCAAAAATAATTGATTGCATTCGTTTCTGTGGTGCTTTCGAACTGGCATTGCGGGGCCATGATGAATCAGAAAGTTCCTCAAAACCTGGAATATTCAGAGGCCTTGTGGATTTAATAGCAAGCATAGACAAGGAAATGGAAGCACATTTAGCAACTGCTACAGTCTTTAAGGGCACCTTTAAAACGATACAAAATGAACTCCTTGAGTGTATGCTCGAAATTATGAGAAGCCATATTGTGCAAGAGTTGCAAAACACAGACTTTGTGGCTATTCAGGCTGATGACACCACTGATGTGGCCACAAAAACACAGTCCGTATTAGTCTTTCGGTACCTGGACAATGACAATAATGTTGAGGAGAGGTTCTAGGCTTTCCTTGCTATCAGGTCTCGCTCATTGGCCTTGTTAAAGCGCTGTCTTCATTTTTAATCAATTACTGTTTTTAGAATCACTCACGCTTCTTTTTAAAATTGTATTTGAATTTGTGTTACGATATTCGCTATCGCCCCCACGCCTAAGCCGACTGTTTCCGGCCCCTTGCTGCTCCTAGTGACTCCCCCGGTAGCAGCCAATCACGCTGCGAGAGGGTGGAGCTGAGGGCGGGGAACGGAGGTAAATGCAGCTCGCAGCGCGGGAGCTCTTCATTAGGCTTTCCTTGCTATCAGGTCTCGCTCATTGGCCTTGTTAAAGCGCTGTCTTCATTTTTAATCTATTACTGTTTTTAGAATCACTCACGCTTCTTTTTAAAATTGTATTTGAATTTGTGTTACGATATTCGCTATCGCCCCCACGCCTAAGCCGACTGTTTCCGGCCCCTTGCTGTTCCTAGTGACTCCCCCGGTAGCAGCCAATCACGCTGCGAGAGGGTGGAGCTGAGGGCGGGGAACGGAGGTAAATGCAGCTCGCAGCGCGGGAGCGCAGGGGACGCGCGCCGGCGGCGCGCCAAAGGCAAGCCCGTCTGCGCCCGTCCGCGCCCATCCGGGTCCAGGGTCCATTCGCTATGCCCATCCTACTAGCTACCCCTCGGAAACATTGAAAACTATGCATTCCACCCATCCGCACCTCGCCCGTGAAACTCTCTCCCTCATATCTAAACACGGAATCTTTATCAACCGAAGCACGTTTCCAGAAATACAGATTTCCACCACTCCCAAGCACATCTCACATAGCCAGGTTAAACCCGAAGCTAGGCCCTTATCGATCCACTACCTTAACACCCGCTCTCTTGTCAGACATCAGTTGGACATATTCCTCCTACTGACCACTGATAAACCTGACGTTTTATTACTGACTGAAACTTGGCTCACTGTCGACTCTGCCCCTGATATGTTGGCAGCATTACCCCCGATTACTATATCATTTTTGCCAACCGTCCACCTGGTAAACCGGGGGGGAGTCGCAGCCATCATTCATACTGATTTTAAGTCCTGCTCCTTGACATGTCTTGCTCTCAAAGAGACAGAGAACATAGTAATACACTTTGAATCTGTCAATGACTCCTTTGTCTGTGTATTAATCTACAGGCCACCTTATCAGATGCCTTCCTTTCCCTCTCACTCAGTGAACAGATGGCTAAACTCGTGATTGAGCATGCCAAGGTCCTTCTCGTAGGAGATTTTAATTACTGGTACAATGACCCCCAGGAAGGGGTACAATCAGCTGAGATGACTGATCTTCTTACAAATCTAAATTTTACCCAACAAATCTCATCTCCTACTCACTTGAAAGGGCATATCCTCGATCAAGTCTGGACTATTGGTCTGACCACTTCTACCCCTACAATTGTCCCTTGCATTTGGTCTGACCATTATTTAATAAAATTTACATGTGTTCTTCCGGCCATCGAGAAAATTAGTATGGCCGAAGGCAGCTCTGCTAGAAAATGGAATAATGTCAACAAAAAGATTTTCTTGACACATTATCCAACACAGTCCCATCCCCTGGCACTGACATTAATGCATCGGAAATGAACATATCCGAGTGGCTACTTAATGCCAGCAACATGCACGCACCCTTTAAAAAAGTTAAACTGGCCCGTCGCGTAGACGCACAGCGATGGTTCTCCACTGAACTTAAAATCCAGAAATTGGCTTTGCGCCAACTTGAGAGGCAGTGGCGATTGAAGTACTCCCCCGATAAAAAACTCCTCTATATCACAGCTCGGAAGGAATTTAAGAGGAGCATCCTCACGGCCAAAGCCGCCCATTTTTCTGCGCGTATCTTGAAGTCCAACAATAGCTCTAAGGAAATCTTTTCCATTATTAATGAATTAGCCAATCCTGAGAGAATTCTTTTGAAGGCTACACCCTCCCAAACATTGTGCAACTCTTTAAATGATTATTTTATTGAAAAAATTATTACTATTAAAGCCAGTATCCCTAAGCATTCTTCCATCCAGAACCCTTCTGTCTTGCACAGTAACAACTGTAGTATTAGCTGTTTCCCTTCTATCAGAATGGAGACTTTCCAGGATCTTCTTGTAAAAGTCAAATCAGGTGCCCCCTCTGACTGCTGCCCACCACATATACTAAAGGACTGCCTTGCAGTCTATCCGAGCCCCGCACTCGCTCTTTTGAACGAGTCACTTTCATCTGGCCAAGTCCCTTTGGCTTTCAAGAAAGCTACAGTGGTACCCCTCCTAAAAACCTGGAGCGGATCCCGCGCTTCTGTCTAACTACCGCCCGATCTCTTTGCTTCCATTTTTGTCGAAGATCTTGGAAGCCCATGTAGCTAAATGTCTATCTAACTTTTTGGAGGAATCTAAATACCTGGACCCTCATCAGGCAGGGTTTCGGCCGGCCCACTCTACTGAAACTGTAATCCTTGCTGTCCTGGATACTCTCCGGGACAATGCAGACAGATGTTCCCCTCAGGCACTGGTATTATTGGACCTCTCTGCCGCCTTTGACACGGTCGACCACACTATTCTGCTCGACCGTGTCAAACATGCTGGTATTCAAGGTACGGCGGCTCTCTGGCTTACTTCCTTTTGGAAGATCGCTCCCAGGCCGTTTGCCAAGGTCACTTCTCAGCTCCCCACGTAAAATCACTTGTGGCGTTCCACAGGGCTCGGCTCTTTCTCCCCACTTATTTAATCTTTATATTGCCCCTTGATTCAGTCCCTTAAAGATATGAAGGTGACTGTTTTTAATTATGCAGATGACCTCCAATTACTCTTCAGGATCGATAACTCACATAACTCGGTCACGGACTTTCAGGCTACAATGCGGCACATTCAACAATGGATGGACCTCAACCATCTTAAACTGAACCCGGGTAAGACAGAGCTTGTTCTTACTGGAGACAGTCATAAGTATTGGGGTCCCCATTACTGGCCTCCAGAGCTAGGACCCCCTCCTTCCCCGTCCCCTCGGCCAAAACACTTGGAGTCTCCCTCAACAATGACCTTTCACTAAAAACCCAGGTCGGTGCGGTTATTTCTAAGTGTTTTTTTCAAATGCGCAAGATCAGGAAGATACACCGCCTTCTCACTCAGGAAGCCCTGATTCAGGTCACAATAGCCACTGTCCTGTCACATCTTGACTACGCCAATTCTGTGTACTTGGGCATGCCACTCTATCTGCTTAAACGGCTTCAGATGGCCCAAAACCATGCAGCCCGACTGATCTTCCGACAACCTAAATGGCAATCAGCGACTCCCTTGCTGAAGAAACTGCACTGGCTCCCTATCGCCCAGCGCTGTGCCTTTAAAACAGGTTGCCTTATTTTTAAATCCTTGCATGGCAATAGTCCTGTATTTATCAACAGCCTGATTTCTAAGCATACGCCCTTACGTAACCTGCGTTCTGCCCACCTCTCACTCCTTATCACTCCGACATTCAAGCGGGTGCGTCAAGGAGGCCGCAGATTTGCGATTCTTGCCCCCAAACTGTGGAATTCTTTTCCGCTGGAAATACGGTCCTGCACAAACCTCTTGCAGTTTAGGAAGTCCCTCAAAACATGGCTTTTTGAACAAGCCTATGACTGATGTTCTATCGGATAGCACTTGGAGCCTTCTATAGCGCCATGAAGCCACCTGGTGCACGCGCGCTTTATAAATTATTTTTAACATTAACATTTAACATTCTATGGTTTCACACATTTAAGAGACTCTAGTGCAGAAACCATTACTGCAGCTATACTGCGTCAACTGAGCTTAATTTTTCCAGAGGTGCCTCAAAAAAAAAAACTTATCGCACAGAGCTATGATGGTGCGTCCGTAATGAGTGGAAGCCTTGGTGGAGTACAGAAAAAAATTAGAGATGTGTACCCTAATGCTCATTATGTGCACTGTTACGCCCACCAACTTAATCTTATGCAACAGGCAGTATCAAAGATCTCCGAGATACGAATTTTCTTTCAGGATGTAGGAGGCATGGCGATACCAAAGGGGATGATGGACGGAGCGATTGAGCTAATCAAACACTCACCCCCAGTCAACTGATCTGGGTTTAATCCATCATCATTCTTTAGCTCACTCCACCACCCCAGTTCAGACATGGCCATATGCAAATCAGTCTGACCCTGTGCCTCATGGGAACAGTCCAGCCCGAACTGGCAGGGTATGCCCAGACGTGGGTCCCTTGCTCTCTTTGCCACTGGATTCAAGATAGCCTGGCTGATGAGGGTTATGAACCCGAAACCGGTCCCAGGATGCTTGTTTCCGGTCCAGGGAAGATATGGCTTGGCAGTTCGGGCTGGACTGTTCCCATGAGGCACAGGGTCAGACTGATTTGCATATGGCCATGTCTGAACTGGGGTGGTGGAGTGAGCTAAAGATTGATGATGGATTAAACCCAGGTCAGTTGACTGGGGGTGAGTGTTTGATTTGCTCTAACGCTCCGTCCATCATCCCCTTTGGTATCGCTTTGTTCGCCCTAAGTTGGCAGGGTATGCCCAGACGTGGGTCCCTTGCTCACTTTGCCACTGGATTCAAGATAGCCTGGCTGATGAGGGTTATGAACCCGAAACCGGTCCCAGGATGCTTGTTTCCGGTCCAGGGAAGACATGGCTTGGCAGTTCGGGCTGGACTGTTCCCATGAGGCACAGGGTCAGACTGATTTGCATATGGCCATGTCTGAACTGGGGTGGTGGAGTGAGTTAAAGAATGATGATGGATTAAACCCAGATCAGTTGACTGGGGGTGAGTGTTTGATTTGCTCTAACGCTCCGTCCATCATCCCCTTTGGTATCGCGTAGGAGGCATGGCAGCATTCTTCTCACGTTCCCCCAAAAGAACGGAAGCACTTCAGGAGATTGTGGACAAAAGGGTTCCAAGGGGATCCTCAACTCGTTGGAACTTTAACATACGTACAGTCAAACTAATATATCAATATAGGGAGGACCTTGTGAAATGTTTTGACGCTATAGAAGTCAATGAAACCTTTGATTTCAAAACTCAAAGTGAAGCCCGTGGCTTTGCTAGAACACTAAAAGACAGAGAGTTTCAGGTCTTTCTGTTTTTATTTCATGAGATCATGTTATCTGTCGACATATTATACAAGCAGTTACAAGCACGAGAGATAGATACTGTCTCTGTGAAAAGATATACCACTATGTTTGTCCAAAGCATAAGCAAAGTGAGAGATGAGGTTGACAATTTAGACAGCAAACTGCCAGAGGATTCTACTTTTTCAAACCACAGGAAAAACATCACCAGTCTGGTCCGAAATGCAAAGGAGATATGTGACATTGTAATTGTGCATGCACAAGAACGTTTTGCTTTCACAAAACATTTGGTGAGTGCCACATTATTGGAAAGTGAGTACTTTGCAAAATATGATGAATCCTTCCCTGAGCAGGCTCTGAATGAGACTGTGGAAGCTTATACTATGCTCAACAAAGAGGACATGAAAACTGAGTTGACTGTACTGTACGCAATGCCTGTGTACAGGAAGGCCAAAGGTGCCAGGTCTTTGCTGGCTTTAATTCATAAACTTAATATGGAAAAGTCACTTACAGAGACAGTGGCTTTACTAAAAATTGTCATTACCACTCCTATGACAACAGCCGAGTCAGAACGATGCTTTTCCACTTTAAAGAGGATTAAGACATTCCTGAGGAACACCATGCTTGAGGAAAGACTAAATGCTTTGGCAATGCTCTCTATAGAGAGCGAACTAGTGAAAAGAATCCCAGACTTTAACATTCAAGTTATTGAAAATGTTGCTGCTCTTAAAAACAGACGTGCTGATTTTAGATACAAAAAGTAAACAATATGTTGAATGCTGCTAGTTTGCGACCTGTTTAGTTGTTTGTTAAATAAAAAACATCTGTGAGGTACTCAGAAATGCATTATATCTCGAAGTCTGTTATGAAGCTCTGTGGTTATACTGAATAAGCAGCTACCTATGTTATATGACATCTCTTTATTAACCCCTTCCGTGCTCATGACGAGCTCAGCTCGTCATGCTGCGCGGTAGCGCTGTGCGCATGACGAGCTGAGCTCGTCACGACCCCACCCGCGATCGGAATGTCCAGCGCACGAGCGGAATTCCGATCGCGGTCAAGGGGTTAATGTAATAACTGCACTTTCACAATTGCTTTATTAACCTTCCTGCTTTCTCAAATTTGCTTGAAAATGCACCATTTGTCCACTCTTAGGTTGTTCGGGCTCGCTCGCTACGCTCGCTCGCTACGGTGCAGTATGACAATCATTTTACGCCTCACCGCTTTCAAATGTCACCGTCCGCCACTGCAAGGGTACTGTCCGACCACTTACCTATCGAAATTGTCATGAGGTTGAGATCACTCAAACCGAACACGTACTGGGGCTTGCAAGCAGGGTGGCTGAGGGACAAGTTCCAGAACTATGTGGAAGAGGAAATAGATTTCTACTTCCAGTTTAATTCAATCAAAGATATATCGCCCATTACACTGTGGGAGGCCATGAAAGTGGTAATCAGGAAGTAAATAATTGCATACATAGCTAGCAGGAAGAAAGACAAAGAGAAGGAGATCCAGGTTTTGGAACAGAAAGTTGGGGAGTTCAAACAGGAGAGACCTCAGCCGCGTAGCGACCCTTAAAGAAAAACTAATGGGGGCAGCTAAGGATTCCCTGACAGATATGCAAAGTAGAATATATGAACTCGGGGACAAAACAGGAAATTCATCCACAGGCTAGCGACCAAATCACTGGAAGACAGGTTTGTCCCACACATGTGCACACAGGAAGGTGGGGTATCCCACAATGCAACGGGCATAGCTGAAACCTTTGCGCAAGTCTATGAGCATCTTTAACAACTGACCCCACCAGGCTGGGCGGAAACCCCATAAAACATTGTCGGCATGCTGCCTATATTGGTGCCGGCATCACAACTATGCCCAATAGATGCAGCCATTAAAACATACACCTGGCAAGGTGACATGCTAGGACTGGCCATGTCGAAACTTCAAGCCACTAGCACTTAGGTGGACTGATTTTCGTATGAAACAATTTAGGGCAAAAGATAAATCGCCTCCTAGATTTCCCCCGACAGAGGTCAGCACCATATCCAGTTTTTATTTTAAATACCTAAATTTATAGGTTAAGTAGAAGGCAGTTTATCTCCTTTTCCTCTGATAGGAAAAAATAATTGGCCTGTTGAATAGGAGAATAGTTAGATTAAAAGCTGGTATAAAAAGAAGAGAATGATTATAAATGGATAACTCTATGAGACGATGCCTTTTGTAAAACATCCAGTAGATTTTGAGAGATTATATCCAAGTGTTGTGGAAATGAAGTTAAATCTATCCTAATACCCATTATGAAGGTTTGATTGGTCAATTAAATCTCTGAGCTCTATGCCTCTAGCCATACCGGTGAGAATGTTTTCAGGCATGTCACAAACTCCTTAGATTTACAATTAAAATATGGTCCTCCCACAAAGGTAAAAATAAGACAGTTTTATTGAAGAAATTACATCTTCGAGAGCTATGGGACCAGATGAGATCCCCACATGTGTATAAAGAGGGAAGCAACATTATGGTCAATTTTATTAACTCTACCATTTGACTATCGTTACCAAAATTGTTTAATCCCCATCTTGGACAGGGAGTGTTTTAGTACCGCTCCATAAGAAAGGATCATGTGAGCAACCTAATAACTATTGGCAAACTATCGAGACAGGACCCCCTTCTAATGCCACCTGTGCCAGACTACCTGCTGACAGCAGTCACAATGTCGAGACAGGACACCCTTTTAATGCCACCTGTGCCAGACTACCTGTTGACAGCAGTCACAATGTCGGGACAGGACCCCCTTCTAGTGCCACCTGTGCCAGACTACCTGCTGACAGCAGTCACACTGTCGGGACAGGACCCCCTTCTAATGCCACCTCTGCCAGACTACCTGCTGACAGCAGTCCCACTGTCGAGACAGGACCCCCTTCTAATGCCACCTCTATCAGACCACCTGCTGAGAGCAGTCACAATGTCGAGCCAGGACCCCCTTCTAATGCCACCTCTGCCAGACAACCTGCTGACAGCAGTCACAATGTCGAGACAGGACCCCCTTCTAATGCCACCTCTGCCAGACTACCTGCTGACAGCAGTCACACTGTCGAGACAGTACCCCCTTCTACTGCCACCTCTGCTAGACTACCTGCTGACAGCAGTCACAATGTCGAGACAGGACCCCCTTTTACAGCCACCTCTATCAGACTACCTGCTGACAGTAGTCACACTGTCGAGACATGACCCCCTTCTACTGCCACCTCTGCTTGACTACCTGCTGACAGCAGTCACAATGTCGAGACAGGACCCTCTTCTAATGCCACCTGTTCCAGACTGCCTGCTGACAGCAGGCACATTGTCGAGACAGGACCCCCTTCTGATGCCACCTGTGCCAGACTGCCTGCTGACAGCAGTCACACTGTCGAGACAGGACCCCCTTCTAATGCCACCTCAGCCAGACTACCTGCTGACAGCAGTCACAATGTTGAGACAGGACCCCCTTCTAATTCCACCTCTGCCAGACTACCTGCTGACAGAAGTCACACTGTCGAGATAGGACCCCCTTCTAATGCCACCTCTGCCAGACTCCCTGCTGACAGCAGTCACACTGTCGAGACAGGACCCCCTTCTAATGCCACCTGTGCCAGATTCCCTGCTGACAGCAGTCACACTGTCGAGACAGGACCCCCTTCTAATTCCACCTGTGCCAGACTACCTGCTGACAGCAGTCACACTGTCGAGACAGGACCACCTTTTACTGCCACCTCTGCCAGACTACCTGCTGACAGCAGTCGCACTGTCGAGACAGGACCCCCTTCTAATGCCACCTCTGTCAGACTACCTGCGGACAGCAGTCGTACTGTCGAGACAGGACCCCCTTCTAAAGCCACCTCTGCCAGACTACCTGCGGACAGCAGTCGCACTGTCGAGACAGGACTCCTTCTAATGCCACCTCTGCCAGACTACCTGCTGACAGCAGTCGCACTGTCGAGACAGGACTCCCTTCTAATGCCACCTCTGCCACACTACCTGCTGACAGCAGTCACACTGTCGAGACAGGACTCCCTTCTAATGCCACCTCTGCCAGACTACCTGCTGACAGCAGTCACACTGTCGAGACAGGACCCTCTTCTAATGCCACCTCTGCCATACTACCTGTTGACAGCAGACACAATGTCGATACAGGACAAACTTCTAATGCCACCTCTGCCAGACTACCTGCTGACAGCAGTCACAATGTCGAGACAGGACACCCTTCTAATGCCACCTGTGCCAGACTACCTGCTGACAGCAGTCACAATGTCGGGACAGGGCCCCCTTCTAATGCCACCTGTGCCAGACTATCTCCTGACAGCAGTCACAATGTCGAGACAGGGCCCCCTTCTAATGCCACCTGTGCCAGTATACCTGCTGACAGCAGTCACACTGTCGAGACAGGACCCCCTTCTAATGCCACCTCTGCCAGACTACCTGCTGACAGCAGTCACACTGTCGGGACAGGACCCCCTTCTAAGGCCACCTCTGCCAGACTACCTGCTGACAGCAGTCACAATGTCGTGACAGGACCCCCTTCTAATGCCACCTCTGCCAGACTACCTGCTGACAGCAGTCACGCTGTCGAGAGAGGAACCCCTTCTAATGCCACCTCTGCGAGACTCCCTGCTGACAGCAGTCACAATGTCGAGACAGGAACCCCTTCTACTGCCACCTCCGCCAGACTACCTGCTGACAGCAGTCACAATGTCGAGACAGGACCCCCTTCTAATGCCACCTCTGCCAGACTACCTGCTGACAGCAGTCACAATGTCGTGACAGGACCCCCTTCTAATGCCACCTCTGCCAGACTACCTGCTGACAGCAGTCACGCTGTCGAGAGAGGACCCCCTTCTAATGCCACCTGTGCCAGACTACCTGCTGACAGCAGTCACACTGTCGAGACAGGACCCCCTTCTAATGCCACCTGTGCCAGACTACCTGCTGACAGCAGTCACACTGTCGGGACAGGACCCCCTTCTAATGCCACCCCTGCCAGACTACCTGCTGACAGCAGTCACACTGTCGGGACAGGACCCCCTTCTAATGCCACCACTGCCAGACTACCTGCTGACAGCAGTCACATTGTCGGGACAGGACCCCCTTCTAATGCCACTGTGAGAAGTTGGCCTGGCATATGCTGTCCACTAATTATAGTGGGCACCTTGCACCAGTCCAAATCGACTCTTATGGTAGGTAGGTTAAAGACAACCTTATTGAAAGCTATCCTAGTGGTAGCTATGGAGAGCAGCCTTCAGGCTAAGTCTTGAAGGAATGTAAAGCAGCTTGTTTTACCAGTCTATAATCTCTTGAGTGACCAAATGAAAGAGCACCACACCAGGTATATATTCAAAATATATGTATTTATTACTAAACACACCCCTCTAGTCTCTTTATGAGGCTAGAGTTCGAAGTACATAGGTTATAAGATTTTAAATCACAGTAATAGCACAAATACACGTTTGGGCCCTAGGGGCGTACCAAACCATATACCAATAAAGTGGTATGCGAACCACGACTGAACTAGACACTAGGCCTAGAGCCTCTAGAAGTGCTTGGACCACAAGGAACCACCCAAGGTAGTGACACAGGGGACCCACGGGAGACGCGTGCAGTGTAAATACACAACCGCGATACGCCGTTAACTTCTATGGAGAAAGTCGGGATCGGGAAAATAGAGGAAAGGGACACTTAAAAGAGGACTAGGACAAAACCCTTTGAGATCTAGGACTTTGAAGAGTCTCTACCCACGGGAGCACCGGAGTACTCGTGTTACCTCACCCAGGGAAGCCGGGTGCATAGGTGCCTTTCGGGGTCGGGTTTCGTCGTCGTTTCGTATGGCGATCTGCTGCAAAGTGCTGCTGGCGACCAGGAGAAAAGTGTCCGGGTGGATCCAAGAGTGGATCGGAGTTCTGAAGAACCTGAAAGCAGAGGGGACAGAGTCTGGGTCACTAGCCAGTGACCAGGAAGGCGATGGACAGATGCCCACCGATGTCGAGTGCTTCAGGTGCGGTGACGGTCGTCTTGACTCTTCAGCCACGAGGTCCGGGAGGCGTTGTCGGCGACCAGGAGCAGGATTCGGGCTGTTGCTCGATGTCTGTCGAGTGCTGAGGTGTCGGCGACCGGATTGGACCCAACAAGCCTTGGCAACGGCAAGTCTCGAGTAAGATGTAGATCGTCGATGATGCAGACCAGCAAGGTCTGGGGAACTCACCCAGCGAGGGTAAGTGAGGGCAGGCCTGGAGCAACCAGGATGCCAAGTAAAGAAAAGATTGGCCTTCGTTAAGGGCTACTAGCCAACGGGCTAGCGACCGCGAAGGAGCCTCGTGACGCCGCACGTGGAGCTGGCTTACAGGACACTCGTGGAGTGGGGGCCAGTGATCTTCGGTGCAGGTGGTGCTGGAGGCTAGGGCTACTCGGAGCCCAAAGCACGACTTCTTGGGAGACCCAGAAGATGGTGCACTTGCAAATGTGCTCGGTGTCCAGGGGTCACGGTCTCAAGTCACCCACGATAGCCACGGGCCTCAGCTTTGCTGGGGACTCAGGGTAGCCTCGGGGAAGTCTGAGAATCCACCTCTGGTGATGCGATGACTTCGGCGTCTGACGGGAGCTTCAGTAATGCGAACCGGACAGATGCTTCTTTGGTGCCTGCCAAGCAGGGAGTCACTCCTTGACCCCAAGGGAGATTCTTCAGTCCTCTAATCTTGTCGTAGAGCGTCGAAGGTCCAGGATTCCGTGTCAGAGTTTCGTCCAGGTATAATCTAAAGTCCTAAGGACTGGATTCCTACCTTTATTCTAAAAATAGGGGATGGACTACTCTGTGGCCCCACCTATGGGTGGGTCAGGGCAGAGGGGTGGCTACACCCCTTTCCCTTTGTCCAGTTCGCGCCAAAGCAGGGGCTGCGAGCCCCTGATCCGGTTTGAACTGGGGTATGCACAGGGACACCAAATGTGCCCCCAGTGCAGGACTTCAAAGCACCCGAAAGTGCTCCCGCCCAGCCCCAATACACATTGTCCTGTCTGGGGAGGTGGTCACACCTCCCTGGGACAGGAAACCTATTGTCCAGGCCTCCCCTGCCGGAGTTTCGTCCAGCAGCAGGAGGCCAGACTCGTGTCTGTGGCAGCAGCATCCATTTTGTGATGCCAGGGCTCTGGAAAGAAGTTACCGGACTCGTCAGAGTTAACATGCCTTTCCCTCTAGAAGGGTGGAATGCTACCCCCGCCGCCAGGATTGGCGGGGGGTAGTATTCCAAGATGTTTGACACCAAACACGACATGTTTAGGTGCAGCCATTCCAAAGTTAGCATTTTACCGCGAGGATATAATGCGCTTAAGAGTATATGGTCAGGCTGCACTACAAACAGCATCAGAGATGGTCTCCGAACGCTGCAGAGGGGCCCTGCTCATGCAGGGGCACCCTCTCACATAGGAACCATGCACTCTGCCTTTAGGATTGATAAGGCCTGCCTTAGGAGTGACTTATAGGTTTATATGTGTGTATGCTTTTAGTGATATAGGTAACCTATACCACAGTAAGGGGTGCATGCACCACCTTACTCAGGCTGCAGTAGCAGACCTGTGGTGTCAGTTTGGATGGCCTCCCAGGGGTGGCATAATATATGCTGCAGCCCCTGGCAGGCCTCTGAGGTACCTATGCCCTTGGTACATAGTATACCATATACTAGGGACTTATAAGGGCACTCCAGATCCCAATCAGTGATGTGCCTAAGGCACATGGAGACCCTTTTAAAGAGGAAACAGCTAGGCTGGGGTTCTGAATAGCAGGGCCCCAGCCAGACTAATGTCGAAAACCAGTGAAGCATCAGCAAAAAGTGGGGGTACCCATGTGAAGCAGATCCTACTCTCCTACACAACCCCCCAAACGTAGGGACATTAAACTAACCTTGCCCAGTTAAGTCTTCATGTTCTAAGTGGAAATACCTAGAGAGTCCATCTGCATTCGCATGGTTACTCCCAGGCCTATGTTCCACTGTAAAGTCCATCCCCTGTAGGGAAATGGACCACCTAAGCAGTTTGGGGTTTTCACCCTTCATTTGTTTTAGCCATAAGAGGGGCTTATGGTCTGTCTGAACCAGGAAGTGTGTACCAAACAAGTATGGCCTCAACTTCTTCAGAGCCCAGACCACAGCAAAGGCCTCCCTCTCTATGGCTGACCAACGTTTCTCTCTAGGGGTCAGCCTTCTGCTAATAAAAGCTACTGGCTGATCCTGACCTTCTTTATTCAATTGTGACAGTACAGCCCCTACCCCCAATTCAGATGCATCTGTTTGAACAATGAACTTCTTGGAGTAATCAGGACTCTGCAGAATTGGAGCAGTGCACATGGCCTGCTTGAGGTCATCAAATGCCTTTTGACAGCTAACTGTCCACTGAACCTTTTTGGGCATTTTCTTAGAAGTTAAGTCATTCAAGGGTGTCACTATTGATCCATACCCCTTGACAAATCTCCTATAGTACCCAGTCAGGCCTAAGAAGGCTCTCACCTGAGTCTGGGTAGTGGGAGCAGTCCAGTCCATGATGGTCTGGATCTTGCTCTGCAAAGGTTGAACCTGGCCTCCACCCACAAGGTGGCCCAGGTACACAACCTGACTCTGCCCTATCTGGCACTTAGTGGCCTTGATAGTCAGGCCTGCCTTTTGCAGGGCCTGTAAAACATTCCTGAGGTGGACCAGGTGATCCTCCCAGGTGGAGCTAAAGACAGCAATATCATCTAGATAAGCTGCACTATAGGCTTCCAGTCCTGTGAGAACTGTGTTCACCAACCTCTGGAAAGTGGCAGGTGCATTTTTCAGACCAAAGGGCATTACCACAAATTGATAATGCCCACTAGGGGTTGAAAATGCTGTTTTGGGCTTTGCAGTATCAGCTAGTCTGATCTGCCAGTAGCCAGCTGTTAGGTCAAATGTGCTGAGATATTTGGCAGAGGCCAAAGTATCTATGAGCTCATCTGCCCTGGGTATGGGATGGGCATCAGTCCTAGTGACTGCATTGAGACCCCTGTAGTCTACACAAAACCTCATCTCTCTTTTCCCACCACTGGTGTGAGGTTTCGGTACCAGGACTACTGGACTAGCCCAAGGGCTATCTGAGGGTTCAATTACTCCCAACTCCAACATTTTCTGGACTTCAGTCCTGATACAGTCCCTGACATGGTCAGGTTGCCTATAAATCTTGTTTTTAATAGGCAGACTGTCCCCAGTGTCCACTTCATGAGTGCACCAGGTGGTCTGACTGGGTGTCAGTGAAAACATATGTCTAAACTGATTGAGGACTTGCCTGCAATCAGTTTGTTGCTGGGTAGTGAGGCTGCCTGCCAAGGTTACACCATCAACTGACCCATCGTCAGGGTTCTGTGAGAGCAGGTCAGGAGTGGGTCACTCTCTTCCTCCTGCCCTTCATCAGTAGCCATGAGCAAGCCCATGTCTGCCCTGTCCACATATGGCTTTAGTCTGTTGACATGGAGAACCCTTTGGGGACTCCTGGGTGTTCCCAGGTCCACTAAGTAAGTGACCTCACCCTTCTGCTCAACAATAGTGTGGGGTCCACTCCATTTGTCTTGGAGAGCTGCTGGGGCCACTGGCTCCAACACCCACACCTTCTGTCCTGGCTGGTACACGGTCAGAACAGCCTTTTGGTCATGCCAGGCCTTCTGAAGTTCCTGGCTAGCCTCAAGGTTTTTGGTTGCCTTTTTCATGTACTCAGCCATCCTGGAGCGGAGACCAAGTACATAGTCCACTATATCTTGCTTTGGGGGCTTGAGAGGTAACTCCCATCCTTCCTTCACCAAGCACAGTGGACCCCTCACAGGGTGGCCAAACAGAAGTTCAAAAGGGCTGTAACCAACCCCTTCTGAGGCACCTCCCTATATGCGAATAAAAGGCAGGGCAAGAGTATGTCCCATCTACGCCTAAGCTTTTCTGGGAGCCCTTTAATCATGCCCTTCAAGGTTTTGTTGAATCTCTCAACTAAACCATTGCATTGTGGGTGATAGGGTGTGGTGAACTTATAAGTCACTCCACACTCCTTCCACATTGCTTTTAAGTACCCAGACATGAAGTTAGCACCCCTGTCTGATACTACCTCCTTAGGAAAGCCCACTCTTGAGAAGATTCCCAGGAGGGCCCTTGCCACCACAGGTGCTGTAGTGGTCCTGAGGGGAATAGCTTCTGGGTACCTGGTGGCATGATCCACTACCACCAGGATAAACCTGTGCCCAGAGGCTGTTTGGGGATCCATGGGACCAACAATGTCAATCCCTACCCTCTCAAAGGGCACCCCCACCACAGGTAGTGGTATCAGGGGGCCTTTGTAGTGCCACCTGCTTTGCCACTGGCTTGGCAGGTTACACAGGAGCGACAAAACTCCTTACTGTCTTCAGACATGTGGGGCCAGTGAAAGTGAGGGACAATTCTGTCCCAAGTCTTGTTCTGGCCCAGGTGTCCTGCTAAGGGAATATCATGGGCTAGGGTCAATAGGAAGCCCCTGAACTTCAAAGGTATTACCAACCTCCTGGTAGCACCAGGCTTGGGGTCTCTAGTCTCTGAGTACAGGAGTCCATCATCCCAATACACTGTATGGGGACCACTAGCTTTCCCAGCAGCCTCAGCAGCAGCTTGCTGTCTGAGGGGTTCAAGGGAGGGGCAGCTCTGCTGCTCCTGGCTCAGATCTGCCCTAGAAGGTCCCCCTGTCCCCAAGAACTCAACCTGGTCAGGTTCAAGTTCCTCTGGGACAGTTCCTTCTTCAGGGCTGAGATCATCCCCCTCAAGGGACTGATCTTCCTCCTGAGCCAAGGGGAAGGCACTGCCTTAACCCTACTACTCCTCCTCTTGGAAGGCACTTGGTCCATTCTTCCAGAATCCAAGGCCTGTTCAGTGCTAGACATTTTGGCTTGTGACCTGGTCACAGCAAACACATCCGCAGGGATCCCCAGCATTTCTGCATGGGTCCTGAGCTCCACTTCTGCCCAAGCAGAAGTCTCTAAGTCATTGCCAAGCAAGCATTCGACTGGTAGGTTTGCACTTACCACAACCTTCTTAAGGCCAGTTACCCCTCCCCAGGAGAAGTTAACAACTGCCAGAGTATGGTCTGTTCTGACATTGCTAGCATTGGTCACTTGGTACATTTCACCAAGCATAACTTGCCCAGGTAGCACAAGGTCTTGTGTCACCATTGTGACACTTGCCCCTGTGTCCCTAAATGCCAAAGCCTCTCGTCCATTGATTAAAGGCTGTTGTCTGTACTTGCCCAGATTACTGGGACTCATAGAGGAGGGCACATCCATGCCTCCATCACAGACTAACACAGCCTGAGTCAGTTCTCTAACTAGGTCAGAGCCCAACTCAGTTCCCAGGGTGAACCCTACTAAACCCTTTGCTGGAGCACTTCCACCAACTGTACTAGGGGGAACAGGTGCCTTAGGGGCATTGGTGGGTGCTGGACTGGAGTCTTTGGACTTGGTGCAATCACTGGTCCAGTGGGTCTTTTGCTTACAGACCTTGCACCATGGTTTCCTTTGGCCTTTACCCTTGGTAGACTGGGAATCCCCACCAGAAGAAGATTTTTGGGGGCCTGATGAAGACTTTTGATCTTTACCCTTCTCCCCACCCTTGTCAGAGTTCTTAGCATCTTGCTTCTTGGTTTCCCCACCTTGGTTCTGTACCTTCTGCTTCTCCCTGG
The DNA here is from genome assembly GCA_963921515.1 of Calotriton arnoldi. Lineage (NCBI taxonomy): Eukaryota > Metazoa > Chordata > Amphibia > Caudata > Salamandridae > Calotriton > Calotriton arnoldi. The sequence continues at coordinate 78,404 of CAWUFW010019885.1, forward strand.
TTCTGACCCATTTGTCTGCCTTCTTTCCCAATTCTTGGGGAGAGGTCAGATCAGAGTCAACCAGGTACTGATGCAACAGCTGATTTTGACAGTTATTAAGAATCTGCTCCCTCATTATCAGATTATACAATCCTGAGAAGTCACACACCTTACTGCCCATCAACCAGCCTTCCAGAGCCTTGGCAGAACAATCCACATAGTCTACCCAGTCTTGAGTCTGTGCTTTTTGGGTGTCTCTGAACTTCAACCTGTACTGTTCAGTGGTTAGGCCAAACCCATCAATAAGAGCACTCTTCAAGACCTTGTAATTGTCAGCATCCTCCTCTCTAACAGTGAGGAGCTTGTCTCTACCTTTGTCAGCAAAGGAGAGCCACAAGATTGCTGCCCACTGCTCCTGAGGGACCTTCTGTACTTTACAGGCCCTCTCTAAAGCAGTTATCCATTTGTGGATATCATCCCCACTCTGGTAGGGAGGGACAATCTTGCTCAGGTTCCTATGGTCATAGGACCTTTCCCTATCTCTAGGGACATGGCTGCCACCATGGGACTCTAGTCCCAACTTTCTTCTCTCTCTAAGGAGATCTAGGGATTCTCTATCTAAAGCCAATTGCTTCTTCCTGATCTCTAGTTGAGTTTCCTCATACTGGACCAGTCTCTTTCTTCTCTCATGAGAGGATTCCCTCCTGTGAGAAGAAACAGAGCTCCCTATGGAGGTGCCAGAGTGGTTAGACTCCTGAGAAGGAGATCTAGACTTTCTGAGCACACTCATAATCCTTCCTGGGGGACAAAGGTGTGGTTCTCCAGATCCTCATCTTCATCTTCCCCAGAAGGGATTGGGTTTTCCAGGTCAGGGTCATTGTCACCCTCCTGGTCAGTTTCAGAGGGGGGCTGGGGGTAGTGGTACCCCTGGCCCCTTCCTCATCTGCTGGCCCACCCTCTGCTCCTACCCCTTCAGTCTCTGAGGACTTACTAAGATCATAAGCCACCAACAACTCCTTGAGGTGTTGGGTGGTGGGACTTTGGCCTGTCCTTAATTTCCTCACGTTACATAAAGCTCTCAATTCCAAGAATTGGAGTGTATCATACTTGGAGGGTGGAAGCTCAATGGCTTCCTGCAAGGAATCTTTGGATCCTGCTTTTAAAGACATTACTAGTGTGGTGTGGTGTATGCACTACCTACTCTAGTGTGGCCTACTAAACTCTCTTGAGTTGTAGAAAGGGTTGTGCTATCCCTTAACACACAACTCTAAGTTCAGTAGAACTTACTGTTATTCTAAGCTTAAATTATATGTACCTTAGGTACCTTTAGTGGTTTTCAGTTGATCAATTCAATTGAGATTATCTGGTAAAACAATAGCAAGCTGGAATCCCACACGCTGCACACCAATGTGAGAAGTTGGCCTGGCATATGCTGTCCACTAATTATAGTGGGCACCTTGCACCAGTCCAAATCGACTCTTATGGTAGGTAGGTTAAAGACAACCTTATTGAAAGCTATCCTAGTGGTAGCAATGGAGAGCAGCCTTCAGGCTAAGTCTTGAAGGAATGTAAAGCAGCTTGTTTTACCAGTCTATAATCTCTTGAGTGACCAAATGAAAGAGCACCACACCAGGTATATATTCAAAATATATGTATTTATTACTAAACACACCCCTCTAGTCTCTTTATGAGGCTAGAGTTCGAAATACATAGGTTATAAGATTTTAAATCACAGTAATAGCACAAATACACGTTTGGGCCCTAGGGGCGTACCAAACCATATACCAATAAAGTGGTATGCGAACCACGACTGAACTAGACACTAGGCCTAGAGCCTCTAGAAGTGCTTGGACCACAAGGAACCACCCAAGGTAGTGACACAGGGGACCCACGGGAGACGCGTGCAGTGTAAATACACAACCGCGATACGCCGTTAACTTCTATGGAGAAAGTCGGGATCGGGAAAATAGAGGAAAGGGACACTTAAAAGAGGACTAGGACAAAACCCTTTGAGATCTAGGACTTTGAAGAGTCTCTACCCACGGGAGCACCGGAGTAGTCGTGTTACCTCACCCAGGAAGCCGGGTGCATAGGTGCCTTTCGGGGTCGGGTTTCGTCGTCGTTTCGTATGGCGATCTGCTGCAAAGTGCTGCTGGCGACCAGGAGAAAAGTGTCCGGGTGGATCCAAGAGTGGATCGGAGTTCTGAAGAACCTGAAAGCAGAGGGGACAGAGTCTGGGTCACTAGCCAGTGACCAGGAAGGCGATGGACAGATGCCCACCGATGTCGAGTGCTTCAGGTGAGGTGACGGTCGTCTTGACTCTTCAGCCACGAGGTCCGGGAGGCGTTGTCGGCAACCAGGAGCAGGATTCGGGCTGTTGCTCGATGTCTGTCGAGTGCTGAGGTGTCGGCGACCGGATTGGACCCAACAAGCCTTGGCAACGGCAAGTCTCGAGTAAGATGTAGATCGTCGATGATGCAGACCAGCAAGGTCTGGGGAACTCACCCAGCGAGGGTAAGTGAGGGCAGGCCTGGAGCAACCAGGATGCCAAGTAAAGAAAAGATTGGCCTTCGTTAAGGGCTACTAGCCAACGGGCTAGCGACCGCGAAGGAGCCTCGTGACGCCGCACGTGGAGCTGGCTTACAGGACACTCGTGGAGTGGGGGCCAGTGATCTTCGGTGCAGGTGGTGCTGGAGGATAGGGCTACTCGGAGCCCAAAGCACGACTTCTTGGGAGACCCAGAAGATGGTGCACTTGCAAATGTGCTCGGTGTCCAGGGGTCACGGTCTCAAGTCACCCACGATAGCCACGGGCCTCAGCTTTGCTGGGGACTCAGGGTAGCCTCGGGAAGTCTGAGAATCCACCTCTGGTGATGCGATGACTTCGGCGTCCGACGGGAGCTTCAGTAATGCGAACCGGACAGATGCTTCTTTGGTGCCTGCCAAGCAGGGGAGTCACTCCTTGACCCCAAGGGAGATTCTTCAGTCCTCTAATCCTGTCGTAGAGCGTCGAAGGTCCAGGATTCCGTGTCAGAGTTTCGTCCAGGTATAATCTAAAGTCCTAAGGACTGGGTTCCTACCTTTATTCTAAAAATAGGGGATGGACTACTCTGTGGCCCCACCTATGGGTGGGTCAGGGCAGAGGGGTGGCTACACCCCTTTCCTTTGTCCAGTTCACGCCAAAGCAGGGGCTGCAAGCCCCTGATCCGGTTTGAACTGGGGTATGCACAGGGACACCAAATGTGCCCCCAGTGCAGGACTTCAAAGCACCCGAAAGTGCTCCCGCCCAGCCCCAATACACATTGTCCTGTCTGGGGAGGTGGTCACACCTCCCTGGGACAGGAAACCTATTGTCCAGGCCTCCCCTGCCGGAGTTTCGTCCAGCAGCAGGAGGCCAGACTCGTGTCTGTGGCAGCAGCATCCATTTTGTGATGCCAGGGCTCTGGAAAGAAGTTACCGGACTCGTCAGAGTTAACATGCCTTTCCCTCTAGAAGGGTGGAATGCTACCCCCGCCGCCAGGATTGGCGGGGGGTAGTATTCCAAGATGTTTGACACCAAACACGACATGTTTAGGTGCAGCCATTCCAAAGTTAGCATTTTACCGCGAGGATATAATGCGCTTAAGAGTATATGGTCAGGCTGCACTACAAACAGCATCAGAGATGGTCTCCGAACGCTGCAGAGGGGCCCTGCTCATGCAGGGGCACCCTCTCACATAGGAACCATGCAGTCTGCCTTTAGGATTGATAAGGCCTGCCTTAGGAGTGACTTATAGGTTTATATGTGTGTATGCTTTTAGTGATATAGGTAACCTATACCACAGTAAGGGGTGCATGCACCACCTTACTCAGGCTGCAGTAGCAGACCTGTGGTGTCAGTTTGGATGGCCTCCCAGGGGTGGCATAATATATGCTGCAGCCCCTGGCAGGCCTCTGAGGTACCTATGCCCTTGGTACATAGTATACCATATACTAGGGACTTATAAGGGCACTCCAGATCCCAATCAGTGATGTGCCTAAGGCACATGGAGACCCTTTAAAGAGGAAACAGCTAGGCTGGGGTTCTGAATAGCAGGGCCCCAGCCAGACTAATGTCGAAAACCAGTGAAGCATCAGCAAAAAGTGGGGGTACCCATGTGAAGCAGATCCTACTCTCCTACAGCCACCTCTGCCAGACTACCTACTGACAGCAGTCACACTGTCGGGACAGGACCCCCTTCTAATGCCACCTCTGCCAGACTACCTGCTGACAGCAGTCACACTGTCGGGACAGGAGGCCCTTCTAATGCCACCTCTGCCAGACTACCTGTTGACAGCAGTCACACTGTCGAGACAGGACCCACTTCTACTGCCACCTCTGCCAGACTACCTGATGACAGCAGTCACACTGTCGAGACAGGACCCCCTTCTAATGCCACCTCTGCCAGAATACCTGGTGACAGCAGTCACACTGTCGAGACAGGACCCCCTTCTAATGCCACCTCTGCCAGACTCCCTGCTGACAGCAGTCACGCTGTTGAGACAGGACCCCCTTCGAACGTCACCTCTGCCAGACTACCTGCAGACAGCAGTCACAATGTCGGGACAGGACCCCCTTCTAATGCCACCTCTGCCAGACTACCCCCTTCTAATGCCACCTCTGACAGACTACCTGCTGACAGCAGTCACGCTGTCGAGACAGGACCAACTTCTAATGCCACCTCTGCCAGACTACCTGCTGACAGCAGTCACACTGTCGAGACAGGACCCCCTTCTACTGTCACCTCTATCAGACTACCTACTGACAGCAGTCACACTGTCGAGACAGTACCCCCTTCTACTGCCACCTCTGCTAGACTACCTGCTCACAGCAGTCACAATGTCGAGACAGGACCCCCTTCTACAGCCACCTCTATCAGACTACTTGCTGACAGCAGTCACAATGTCGAGACAGGACCCCCTTCTAATGCCACCTGTGCCAGACTCCCTGCTGACAGCAGTCACACTGTCGGGACAGGACCCCCTTCTAATGCCACCTCTGCCAAACTACCTGCTGACAGCAGTCACACTGTCGAGACAGGACCCCCTTCTACTGCCAACTCTATCAGACTACCTGCTGACAGCAGTCACACTGTCGAGCCAGGACCCCCTTCTACTGCCACCTCTGCTAGACTACCTGCGGACAGCAGTCGCACTGTCGAGACAGGACCCCCTTCTAATGCCACCTCTGCCAGACTACCTGCTGACAGCAGTCACGCTGTCGAGACAGGACCCCCTTCTAATGCCACCTCTGCCAGACTACCTGCTGACAGCAGTCACGCTGTCGAGACAGGACCCTTGCTAATGCCACCTGTGCCAGACTCCCTACTGACAGCAGTCACACTGTCGAGACAGGACCCCCTTCTAATGCCACCTCTGCCAGACTACCTGCTGACAGCAGTCACACTGTCGAGACAGGACCCCTGTCTAACGCCACCTCTGCCAGACTACCCCCTTCTAATGCCACCTCTGACAGACTACCTGCTGACAGCAGTCACGCTGTCGAGACAGGACCAACTTCTAATGCCACCTCTGCCAGACTACCTGCTGACAGCAGTCACACTGTCGAGACAGGACCCCCTTCTACTGTCACCTCTATCAGACTACCTACTGACAGCAGTCACACTGTCGAGACAGTACCCCCTTCTACTGCCACCTCTGCTAGACTACCTGCTCACAGCAGTCACAATGTCGAGACAGGACCCCCTTCTACAGCCACCTCTATCAGACTACTTGCTGACAGTAGTCACACTGTCGAGACAGGACCCCCTTCTAATGCCACCTCTGCCAGACTGCCTGCTGACAGCAGTCACACTGTCACGACAGGACCCCCTTCTAATGCCACCTCTGCCAGACTACCTGCTGACAGCAGTCACAATCTCGAGACAGGACCCCCTTCTAATGCCACCTGTGCCAGACTCCCTGCTGACAGCAGTCACACTGTCGGGACAGGACCCCCTTCTAATGCCACCTCTGCCAAACTACCTGCTGACAGCAGTCACACTGTCGAGACAGGACCCCCTTCTACTGCCAACTCTATCAGACTACCTGCTGACAGCAGTCACACTGTCGAGCCAGGACCCCCTTCTACTGCCACCTCTGCTAGACTACCTGCGGACAGCAGTCGCACTGTCGAGACAGGACCCCCTTCTAATGCCACCTCTGCCAGACTACCTGTTGACAGCAGTCACGCTGTCGAGACAGGACCTCCTTCTAATGCCACCTCTGCCAGACTACCTGCTGACAGCAGTCACGCTGTCGAGACAGGACCCTTGCTAATGCCACCTGTGTCAGACTCCCTACTGACAGCAGTCACACTGTCGAGACAGGACCCCCTTCTAATGCCACCTCTGCCAGACTACCTGCTGACAGCAGTCACACTGTCGAGACAGGACCCCCTTCTAATGCCACCTATGCCAGACTACCTGCTGACAGCAGTCTCACTGTCGAGACAGGACCCCCTTCTAATGCCACCTCTGCCACACTACCTGCTGACAGCAGTTACACTTACGAGACACGACCCCCTTCTAATACCACCTGTGCCAGACTCCCTGCTGAGGGCAGTCACACTGTCGAGACAGGACCCCCTTCTAATGCCACCTCTGCCAGACTACCTGCTGACAGCAGTCGCACTGTCGAGACAGGACTCCCTTCTAATGCCACCTCTGCCACACTACCTGCTGACAGCAGTCACACTGTCGAGACAGGACCCCCTTCTGATGCCACCTCTGCCAAACTCCCTGCTGAGGGCAGTCACACTGTCGAGGCAGGACCCCCTTCTAATGCCACCTCTATCAGACTACCTGCTGACAGCAGTCACACTGTCGAGACAGGACCCCCTTCTGATGCCACCTCTGCCAGACTCCCTGCTGAGGGCAGTCACACTGTCGAGACAGGACCCCCTTCTAATGCCACCTGTGCCAGACTCCCTGCTGACAGCAGTCACACTGTCGAGACAGGACCCCCTTCTAATGCCACCTGTGCCAGACTCCCTGCTGACAGCAGTCACACTGTCGAGACAGGACCCCCTTCTAATGCCACCTGTGCCAGACTCCCTGCTGACAGCAGTCACACTGTCGAGACAGGACCCCCTTCTAATGCCACCTGTGCCAGACTCCCTGCTGACAGCAGTCACACTGTCGGGACAGGACCCCCTTCTAATGCCACCTCTGCCAAACTACCTGCTGACAGCAGTCACACTGTCGAGACAGGACCCCCTTCTACTGCCAACTCTATCAGACTACCTGCTGACAGCAGTCACACTGTCGAGCCAGGACCCCCTTCTACTGCCACCTCTGCTAGACTACCTGCGGACAGCAGTCGCACTGTCGAGACAGGACCCCCTTCTAATGCCACCTCTGCCAGACTACCTGTTGACAGCAGTCACGCTGTCGAGACAGGACCTCCTTCTAATGCCACCTCTGCCAGACTACCTGCTGACAGCAGTCACGCTGTCGAGACAGGACCCTTGCTAATGCCACCTGTGTCAGACTCCCTACTGACAGCAGTCACACTGTCGAGACAGGACCCCCTTCTAATGCCACCTCTGCCAGACTACCTGCTGACAGCAGTCACACTGTCGAGACAGGACCCCCTTCTAATGCCACCTATGCCAGACTACCTGCTGACAGCAGTCTCACTGTCGAGACAGGACCCCCTTCTAATGCCACCTCTGCCACACTACCTGCTGACAGCAGTTACACTTACGAGACACGACCCCCTTCTAATACCACCTGTGCCAGACTCCCTGCTGAGGGCAGTCACACTGTCGAGACAGGACCCCCTTCTAATGCCACCTGTGCCAGACTCCCTGCTGAGGGCAGTCACACTGTCGAGACAGGACCCCCTTCTAATGCCACCTCTGCCAGACTACCTGCTGACAGCAGTCACACTGTCGAGACAGGACCCCCTTCTGATGCCACCTCTGCCAAACTCCCTGCTGAGGGCAGTCACACTGTCGAGACAGGACCCCCTTCTAATGCCACCTCTATCAGACTACCTGCTGACAGCAGTCACACTGTCGAGACAGGACCCCCTTCTGATGCCACCTCTGCCAGACTCCCTGCTGAGGGCAGTCACACTGTCGAGACAGGACCCCCTTCTAATGCCACCTGTGCCAGACTCCCTGCTGACAGCAGTCACACTGTCGAGACAGGACCCCCTTCTAATGCCACCTGTGCCAGACTCCCTGCTGACAGCAGTCACACTGTCGAGACAGGACCCCCTTCTAATGCCACCTGTGCCATACTACCTGCTGACAGCACAAATTATCTTGAGTTTAGGGGGGCAATCTCATTTCTTTACAATCAGCAGTCAAATGCCAAAATCCAAATCATTTTTTTATTCTATTACATATAAAAAAACATGCATTTCTTTTTAACATGTAAAATCTAGTAATTATTGTGTACATTTTATAGCATCGTGATTGGTTCTAGCAATATATTATTTTTGTGCAATCAATCTTTTTTTTTCATTTCTTTTGTGGAACAATCATTTCAAAATTCGGCTCCATTAACCATCTAGAAATTGTCGTCCAAGAATGTAAAATGGTGATTTTGCCTGGCTATCAAACAGTGTGAGGCTCTGTGACTTTTGTTAATGATCCCTTACTGTTCTGCAGAAAACTCTTGTGCTCAGCCTATCACACAACATCCGGCTCAGTGACATTTATAAATGATTCCTCACTCTCCTGAAGAGAAGCCGCGTGCTCACCCTGGCTATCACACAGCATGTGGGTCGGAGAGTTTCATTATTAATCCGTATCTGCTGAACAGACACCTTATGCTCGGCCTGGCTATCACACGGCTGCAGCTCTGCGAGTTTCATTATTGATCCTGCACTCTACTGAAGTGAAGTACTCGGCCTGGCTATCACACGGCTGCAGCTCTGTGATCTTCATTATTGATCCTTCACTCTTCTGATGTGTGCTCAGCCTGACTATCACACAACATGACAATTATAAATTATTCCTCACTCTCCTGAAGAGAAGCTGCGTGCTCACCCTGGCTATCACACAGCATGCGGGTCGGAGACTTTCATTAATAATCTGTATCTGCTGAACAGACACCTTATGCTCGGCCTGGCTATCACACAGCTGCAGCTCTGTGACCTTCATTATTGATCCTTCACTCTTCTGAAGTGTGCTCGGCCGGGCTATCACACAGCTGCAGCTCCGTGACCTTCATTATTGATCCTGCACCCCTCTGAAGTGAAGCCTTGTGCTTGGCCTGGCTGTCACACAGCTGCAGCTCTGTGACCTTCATTATTGATCCTGCACTCTTCTGAAGTGAAGCCTTGTGCTCACCCTGGCTATCACACTGCTGCAGCTCTGCGACCTTCATTATTGATCCTGCACTCTTCTGATGTGTGCTCAGCCTGACTATCACACAACATGACAATTATAAATTATTCCTCACTCTCCTGAAGAGAAGCTGCGTGCTCACCCTGGCTATCACACAGCATGCGGGTCGGAGACTTTCATTAATAATCTGTATCTGCTGAACAGACACCTTATGCTCGGCCTGGCTATCACACAGCTGCAGCTCTGTGACCTTCATTATTGATCCTGCACTCTTCTGAAGTGAAGCCTTGTGCTCACCCTGGCTATCACACTGCTGCAGCTCTGCGACCTTCATTATTGATCCTGCACTCTTCTGATGTGAGCTCAGCCTGACTATCACACAACATGACAATTATAAATTATTCCTCACTCTCCTGAAGAGAAGCTGCGTGCTCACCCTGGCTATCACACAGCATGCGGGTCGGAGACTTTCATTAATAATCTGTATCTGCTGAACAGACACCTTATGCTCGGCCTGGCTATCACACAGCTGCAGCTCTGTGACCTTCATTATTGATCCTGCACTCTTCTGAAGTGAAGCCTTGTGCTCACCCTGGCTATCACACAGCAGCAGCTCTGTGACCTTCATTATTGATCCTGCACTCTTTTGAAGTGAAGCCTTGTGCTCGGCCTGGCTATCACACAGCTGCAGCTCTGAGACCTTCATTATTGATCCTGCTCTCTTCTGAAGTGAAGTACTCAGCCTGGCTATCACACAGCTGCAGCTCCGTGACCTTCATTATTGTTCCTGCTCTCTTCTGAAGTGAAGTACTCGGCCTGGCTATCACACAGCTGCAGCTCTGTGACCTTCATTATTGATCCTGCACTCTCCTGAAGTGTGCTCGGCCTGGCTATCACACTGCTGCAGCTCCATGACCTTCATTATTGATCTTGCACTCTTCTGAAGTGAAGTATTCGGCCAGGCTATCACACAGCTGCAGCTCCGTGACCTTCATTATTGTTCCTGCCATCTTCTGAAGAGAGGCTGACGTCTTTGTAGGTTTGAAAGTTGACAAAAGATCTTCACACATACACTGCAATGACATGGCTTTTCCCGTGTGTGTGTTCGCTGATCAATCCTTAATGTTGAAGATTCACTAAACCTACTTCAACATTCACTGCACTGGAATGATTGTTCGTGTGTGTTTTCTGATGCCTTTTAGACCTGATATATATATATATATATATATATATCTCTTTTCACATTCATTGTACTTGAATGGTTTTTCCCGCGTGTTCGCAGATGTTTCCTTAATGTTGACGATTCACTAAAACTACTGCAATGATATTGTTTTTCCCCAGTGTGTGTTCTCTGATGCTGTTTTAGGTCTGATAATTGAATAAAACTCTTTCCACATTCACTGCACTGGAATGGTTTTTCCCATGTGTGTTCGCTGATGAATCCTTAATTTTGAAGATTTACTAAAACTACTTCCACATTCACTGCACTGGAATGGTTTTACCCTTGTGTGTGTTCTCTGATGCTGTTTTAGTCCTGATAAATATTTAAAGCTCTTCCCACATTCATTGCACTTGAATGGTTTTTCCCCTGTGTGTGTTCGCAGATGTTTTCTTAATGTTGACGAAACACTAAAACTACTTTCACATTCACTGCACTGGAATGGTTTTTCCCCAGTGTGTGTTCGTTGATGCTGTTTTAGGCTTGATAATTGACTAAACCTCTTCACACATTCACTGCAATGATATGGTTTTTCTCCTGTGTGTGTTCTCAGGTGGAGTTTTAGGTCAGATAATCGAATAAAGCTCTTCAGACATTCACTGCAGTTGAATGGTTTTTCCCCTGTGTGTGTTCGCTGATGATTCCTTAATCCTGAAGAGTAATTAAAACAACTTCCACATTCATTGCAATGGTATGGTTTTTCCCCTGTGTGTGTTCGCTGATGCCGTTTTAGGCTAGCTGATTGACTAAAGCTCTTCAAACATTCACTGCAATGATATGGTTTTTCCCCTGTGTGTGTTCGTTGATGTCTTTGTAGGCCTGATAACTGAATAAAGCTCTTTACACATTCAGTGCATTTGAATTGTTTTTTCCCTGTGTATGTTTGCTGATGGGGTTTTAATATTGATGACAAACTAAAGCTCTCACTGCATGTGTCTGAGACTTCTCTCTTGGTTAGTGTCTCTGGGTCTGGTATATACTTGTTTACATTCCTTGACTGTACTTCCTGAAAGGCCAACATGACTGATAAAGCACTTGTGTTATTCTTGCATTCCCTGTATGTGTCGTATTATGCACTTTTGCTTCCCGATTAAAGAATAAAGTGCAATGGTCAACAACTACTTCCCAAACTCATAATGTGTGTAAGGCTTGTTTGTGGCGATTGTGTCTTTAGACTGGATAATGGTTCTGCACGCATGCGGGTAAAGATCCATCGTCCTTCTGGTCGGTGCACACTGGGACAGTGCTCTGTATTTTAGACAGCAGAACCCCTATTTATTTTAACCTTCAGTTGTCTGACTCCACTCCGTTGCGCTTTTCACTGGTTGCTGTGGATTGGTCTGAAACAGTTTACAATACACCTCTAGCACTGAATGGTGGTCTGTTATTATTTTAGGAAGCAGAGCACTGCTGTAACCACCTCATACCAACCTCATGATCAAAGCTGTTATTGGACATGTTTACACAAGAGGAGGTTTATCAGTGTTGTCTTAATTTTCTAGAGGTCATTTCTTCGTTTTGAGGCATGGAGGTGCACAGCTGAGACTCGTAGAATCACTGAATTTCTCGTGTCCCTTGTCCCTTCTTTCAGGATGTCTCAGTTTATGTTCAGGTTCGGCTGGCTCTGACGGCACTTATGTTTTCCTGAATACTGGAACTCAATATTTCGGACTTCGTCTTTGCAGATTTACAGTGTTATCTTCATTATTTTGAAACATTTTGTACAATCAAAAATTGTTTTCTGTCGGATGTAAAAAGATTTAAAATTACTTAAAGGGAAACATAACGGATTGTGCATACACAATTTTTAATTGATTGTATAAACATCTCTTGATTACCATTTTTGAAACTTATGAAGGCATATTTAACCATACACAGAAATTTACATAAAAGTTGCTTTGAATATGCCACATCTTAATTATTTCAGCAAAGGTGTTCATTAGTAACTTAGTAAAAAAAAAAGGCCGCTCGCATAGCACTCATACACTAGTTACAGCTTTAGGTAGATGCATATGGTCAAGGTTTTGTTAAAACAAGAACAGCTCTTTGAGGAAGAGATGGATCAGGAAGACTCGAGACAGAAGGGTGGACATCAGAATGTTGTGCCATAAATCAAATATTACTGTTCGCAGAGGTGCCTCGCTTCATCCACTACACCCACAATATGCAGTAGAGCAGCAGTTTAATGATTGTATTTACTTTGTGGTTTTACTTCTTTCAAATATTTTTAAGTTTGTCAGTATTATCCACGGGGTGGGAGTTCCCCGGCTGGACTAGGAGATTGAGCTGGGCAGGTCTGTTGTTTAGTTGTCCCACCTCTAACTTTAGAGCTTGAGATAGCACACTAGCCTGGCGGCCTACTAGTTGACAGCTGTGGTGTATCTGCGTAGCAAGAGCACAGATGGTGCGCCAAAGCCAAGCCTGTTAGCACCCTTTCACCCCTGGACCATGCCCAGCACCCCAAACACTCTCTTAAAAACATCTCTTAAGTCAAACTGCTCTGTCCATATATCCTACACCTCTGCTGCACTCCATACAAGGTAGGGCCTGTTCTTAAATTTATTCACCTGCACCTCACATGCATAGACCTGCTTTCAACATTCCTTTTCCAGCACAAAACCTGCGAACAACATTTTCCAACCACGTAATTCCCATGACTTTTCATAGGTCTCTCCTCCTACTCATGCTTTTCAACATCACCTGTACAAACCACTGTGGCCACATTTAATGGAACAATACTGAGGTGCGCTCATTCTTTCCACAAGATGGAGAATGCACCAGAACAGCACACACTGCACATAACACAAAGATAAAGTGCCTTCTGCGACTCTCACACATGCCCGGCAATGACACAGTCCCTACACAACTTTTACAAAGGCCCACATGCTTAGCATTGCTTTTCAAATACACACAAAATGCCATAGGCACAGCTCAACAATGTAAAATAAAATTATTTCACAGTGTGAAATGCACCGGCAAATGATCCAAAGCGTGCTGCAGGCCACCAAGGTTCTTTACTATCTCAACTGCGTTATACATCAGCAAAGTTTGCTGTCACCAAAGTGTTCTTCCTTTGAAAAAGGTGCTATGCATGTGGTATTTGTACAGCACAAACCTAACCAAAAAGCAGCTGAGCTCCCTATCGGGTCCAAGGCAGGCACAGAGTCAACGAGTGATAGGTGAGGTGGCTGGATAGTGGATTGTTACTGCATTGTGATCGAAGAGCCTGAAACTAGCAGCATGTGTGCTAATTCCTCAGCAGCTTTTCCTCTATGACATGTAGAGCGGGTGCAGGCCAAGATCAGACAGAAATAAAACATTTATAGCTCAGTAGTATTCTGAGATACAGAACTGGGTAGTAGGATGCTGGCTTCCAATAACACAGCACTGAGCACTCCACCTCAGCCAATCTTTAACGATTGTTTGAAGAACAGGGCAAAAGGAAGGTGTGTTAAATGCCGACCATCAACCTTTCACCAGCTGCACACGGGGGACTGCATTGGCTAGATGAACGATGTGCTCCCGTAACCGCTCAAGTCATGCATACAGGCGCTACAACATGTTAGCGAAGTGTCCTGGAACACTCGATTCCAATTCACACAATTTAACTACACACATTACAGTTAACTCTCCCCCCACCGTATCAAGAGCGTGTTTCCTGATTCGACAGCAGAGTGGCCGTGCTGTAAACTGGCTGACGCCGGTTTCCAACATATGGTATGGGAGTGCCCACCACTACAGGTGTCATGGCTTGAGGTTACAGCCACCATAGCGGAACTCGCAGACCATATACTGTCAACTACCTCTGAATCCTGCCTGCTAGGCCTTCACCCTAAAGCAAAGGGGGACAAACACACAGGTTCAAAGACCTTGCATACATACTTTTCAAGTGACAAATAGCAATGTCTAGGAAAGCGGCCTCTGTACCGGACACTAAGAGGTGGCTGCATACTCCCCTGTACTGTGCACGAGCAGAGGACAACACACTACACATGCTACTCACCAGAGGAGTGGGGAGAATGGGTGGGGGTGTGGGAAAGTAGGATCTGCTTTCATGGTTACCCCCACTTTTTGCTGGTGTCATACTGTTTTTCTGACTAGTCTGACTGAGATCCTGCTAATCAGGACCCCAGACACTGTGCTTCCTCCCTAAATTGGCTATGGTGAGTACCTTGGTACATTCCTAATTGGCTGCTGGTGTACCCTAGTAAGTCCCTACTATATGGTACTAGGTACCAAGGGCCTAGGTACTCCAGGGGTCCCCCATGGGCTGCAGCATGTGTTATGCCACCCATAAGGGACCCTCCAAACTGACTACAGGCCTGCCATTGCAGCTTGTGTGAGTTGGTGCATGCACCTCTCACGAAAGATATGTCGCCTTATATCTAACATCACTGCACTTGAAACCTATAAGTCACCCCTTTAGCAGGCCTTTCAGTCCCAAAGGCTGGGTGCTTGGTTCCGTGTGTGAGGGTGGCCCTGCATGAGCAGACCACCCCTACAAACCCCGGAGTCCATTCTCCAGGCTTTGTAAGTGAATCAGCCATTACGATATAGCTGGAACGAAACTGGCTGGAACGAACCTGGGTGTGTTTGGTATCAGACATGTTGGAATCATACCCCAACACCGTATCTGGTGTTGGAGGTATGATTCCATCCACGGTAGGGCCCCTCCGGGAAGCATACCATGCTCCTGGGACCGATGTTACAGAGCCTGACAGCAACCTAGGCCTGCTGCCTACCACAGACACTATTCTGCCCTCCTGCTGCTGGGCCAAGCCCGAGCAGGGGAAGGTAGGACAATAGGTTTCCTGTCACAGGGAGGTGTGACCATCTCCCAGACAAGGTTTAGTGTATTAGGCAGGGGTGGGGGCGCTTGCCAGCGCCACATAGTCTGCTGGAAGGGCACATTTGGTGCCCTCCTTGCATACTCCAGTTCAAACCAGCTCAGGGAGCCGCTGGCTCCCGCTCTAGCACGAACCTGGACATAGGACATGGGAGTATCCTCCCCACTGTCCAGCTCCTCCTCCGGGAGGGACCCTTATATCATCCCAACCCTCACCTTAAGGTACTTAAGGACTTACCTGTGGGTGGGTCCCTAGATTCGTCATGGGATTTGAGTCAGATCTAACTCCGCGTCCTCTTCAAACCGTCTGGTCCTGCTGACCGAGTCAGACTGACCGCCTCGAACTTCGTTTCAGGAACAGAGACTGCAACTGGGAAGACTCTGTCTGCTCAGGACCTCTTCGTTCTGCAAGTCGCTGCACCATCAGTGTCCGTGCTCCATACAGGTTCCATCCAGGGCCTGTGGACATCCAAAGACATCCGAAGGAATCTCCCTTGGAGTGAAGGAGTCACTCCCCTGCATCTGCAGGCACCGCAACACAGCTGACCTTATCGCTGATCCTGGGCTCCTACAGACTCCAACAGGTTCAGTAACATACAAGACAGTTCTACAACGTCTTCGAGGCCCGCACTGTTTTCAGACCTAGTCCGACGCCAGGATCCCTCATCGGCCCTGCCCGAACCGAGTCTTTGTGCATTTCGTCGGCTGGCTGTTGCTAAGGTTCAGCGACTCTCATCTCCAGTGATCTCCGGACCCTGTCGAGGGTCTGCTTTTGATTTCAGTAGGCTCCCCTGCTTGCTCGGGACCTACTCTGACTTACTTAAACGTGGTGAGTCTCTCAGACTTTGCTGGTACCGACACAGTACCTTTTTGTCTACTTCCACATGTTGCCGTTGCCAAGGCCTGCTAGTGTTCTCGCCGGACACCGACCCCCCGGATATTGACATCCGACGTGGGACAGCTCATACACCGTTCCTGGTCGTCCTCAGCGGCACCTGGTCCACGTAGCTACAGAGACAAGGGCATCATCAACTCTCCTGTAACAGCTGACATTGGTGGGCACTTGACTCCCATGCCCTGGGTCACCCCTGAGTGACCTAGACTCTTTGCCCTCTGCTTACAGGTATTCTTCTTCTTGAATCCACTCTTGGATTCCAACTGACTCTTCCAGCTTCTTCGCCTGCAGCATCTAGTTTAAGAAGGTTCCTGACCCCACTTCGTACCTATGCACCCGACCTCCCTGAAGCAGGTAATCGAGTTTCCTGGGTATCCACGGGTGGGGTGACTCTCGAACCGTCCATCTTCCATAGGGTGTCTTCCAAGTCCTCTGAGAAGGGTCCTTTTTTTTAACAACTATAACCGCGACTTCCCCCATTGACACGGCATGTATGGGAATCCTGGGTCCTTACCATGGGTGGTTCCTTGGTCTCCCAGCACTACTAAGTCTTCTGGGTCAACTCCAGTGGCGGATTATCCATAGTGGCTTTGGAGCAGCGCCCCCCCATATTTTCTGAGCTGCCACACACTGGCCCTGCATTTGGTGCACTGGAAGCTCAATAGAAGCCTGCCTGCAAAAGTGGTGCATGATAATATGCTCTTTGTATTGTGTCTTTTAAAAATCAAATTCACTGTGCGCCAGTAAGAGCTGAGCCCGTTCTTCCGATGTTGAACGGCAGGGAGAGCTGTCTCTTTAAATGCGATCGCATTACAGAGTAAACAGACGTCACTCTGTAGATCTTCACTGGATTGTGCATGTGAGGGCGTAATTTAGAAACGTCCCTTCCCACAGGCACAATCCATGTTCAAAAGCAGACTGCACTGCGCATGACTACAACAGCACAGAACGTTCGCTAAATAGGAATGTCAACGGGCGGGCGTCAAAAAAGCACCTATTACCAATTAAAATCAGTTTAGAACTGTAGGGGGCGGGATGATAAGATCACTTTCTGCTCGTTATATGAGTTAAACTTCCACCCTTTCCTTGTCAAAGGCTGAGATGATGTCTGAGGCAGGCAGGCTTCTTCCGCTCTATTGGTTTTTCCCCTTTCACTAATCGTGGCAGAAGAGATTAGTGAGATAACAACACATGAATTATCAGCCGAGGTCAGCAAAATTTACAGAAACTACACGAAGAGTTTCTAATCTTTCCATAGGAAAATTCATCCAGAAACAGGTATGAAAGGCTACGGTTAAAAAGCCAGGCAAGATCAAACTCTCTGTGCAATTAATTAACAAAGTCCTGATAAAGTAGATGCAGAGTTTGAGTTCGTTATTAATCAGTCACGGTAGAAGCGAGTGCAGCATTTGGCCCATTCAAGACCTCTTATTCTGTGGCATGGTCATTCATTCTATTGAATACTTAGCATTAATGCTTTGATGCAGCATGGCCGAAACGAAAGGGAGAAATGAAGAACGGGTGAGAGATGGAGTAGGAGGCAAGGTGAGGGAGAGAGAAAGAAAGACGATGTGAGAGAAATAGGGTGCAAGAGAGCATAATAGGTTAAGATAGAGACATGGTGAGAGAGTGCATGAACGTGATGGAAATAGCTGACTATTGGCGGGGGAATAGATTTGTTGCAGACACCTGACTGTCTCCAAAACCGCTTTTAAAAATAGTGCTTTTTTTTAACTTATGGTTTATTTGTGGCTACACCTGGTCCCTTATATCTGCCTGGAGTGCATGCTATGTTTACAGATATGTGAAGCAAAACACAGTAGGTATTAAAGCATACAGTTTGTTGTTTCATGAGCTGTCCCCTGAAAAAAACGTTTGTATTCTTTCAGTTTTAAAGTTTAAAAAGATTAAATACAATGGCCATTGTTTTTGCATTTTGCACCACTGCACAAATGTCTTTTTTTACGGTTTACTTGAAGAAGCAAGTCGGATTATGATGTGACAGGGCTTTGGATGGAAAATATTGTAATTTATGGTGATATTAAAAAATAAGCAGTATTTCTTTTTTGTGCTTATAGTCGCAAAATGTTAGCACTAATTGGCCATTTTTTCACACTTATGATTTTCTTTGTGATGTAACTGACCATTTATTGTTTCACTGAGGCATATGGGCAACTAAAAACCCTCTTTAACTCTCCCTTTGATATACTGGTACTCAACAGTTCCCACAAAAAGTACAGATGGAATACAAAGTTGGGTAGCTAAGTGGTACACTGCCTTAGTACAAGGTATTGCACCTGTGAGTTATTAATGCTGAGCAGACCTAGCAGATGATGGATGCAGTGACAGGAGACAGGCTATTTAAAAAAGATAGTGACAGGCACACAAGCTCTATAGAGGGAAATCCTGTAAATGGTTAAAGAGCAAAACTATTACATTCAGAGAAGGCATGTGTTAGTGAGCGTGCAACAACAGTCTACTGACATAAACTGGACATATTGGGGCTTTTCCTGGCACATAACTGGGCATACCGAGCATATGGTCTGCCACAGCCAATCAGTATGCATGCAGTATGACCTGAACAGTGATAGGACTGCAACATACATTCGCAGGCTTAAAGTTAAAATCACTAATATTTAAAGAAAAACACTGTGACCAATAATGTGTGGTCATAATTACACATAACTGCCACCTATTAAGTTGGGGAACTCTTTCCATCTTGGAAACATGCACTAAACTTCTACTAAAGACAATATCCCTCATTCTGGTTTAGCATTAATATGTGCTGGCCCCTAGTTCATGTGCTGTTGTAGAACCTATTGCGCCTTTTAGCTTTTTCTATGATAACTGTACAGGAAAATGCATGATTTTGCCTCATTTTTTTAAAGAAGAAAAATGACTGAGGGATAACTGCTGTCACACCACTCTCGAGTATGTTGATGAAATTCAGGCAAGGTATTAGGTCTCACCTTTTTCAAAGATCACCAGCCGCCACTGGTCAACTCCCCACTTCGGTCGATAGTCGCATTCCACTATCTTTGTATATGGTTTGGTCTCCCCCCTGGGAGCTCACTGTATTTTTGTGCCACTTTACTGTCGTATTATCAAAGTATTTTGTGTATTGTAATTATATCTCCCGGTAGGAGATATTGCATTGAGTTAGTGAGTGTCTGTAATAAATCTCTTTTTTATAACTACACTCTGTGGTTCTTTTTCACTTAATCTGCACTACCAGATTAGATACTGGTGAAACAAGCTGCTTTACACTCCTCCTAGACTAAGCCTGAAGGCTGCCTTCCACAGGTACCACTTAGAGAGCTTTCTAAGGTTGTCTAAACTACTAAAAACACCATAAGGGTTGTCTGGATTAGTGCAGGGTGCTACACTTACATAAGTGTGCACCATATACCAAGCCAGCCTCTCACAGGGGGGAACTGGGATAAGTATATCTTTAACATAGAAGCCAAGAATGATATTCGACCACCATGAAGGAACTATGTCCGGGACCTCGTGAATGCATAATTTCTGTACAATTGTACCCAAGTATGATGTATATCCTCCTGTTCATGTGATCTCTGTTCCCCTGTGGATGGCAGGGCCGGGAGCCGCGCTGGCAGATTGCATGGATTAGACATTATGTTGATCGACCCTTATGTGTTCCCGGCAGCCTCCCCCTTACACCTACTTCCTTATAATTTATTGTTTTATTGACGCACTGTCTGCTATTAGGATTGGCATGTTTTATAGAACTCACCGTCCTCCTCGCCTTATGATCACCCTTTACCTTAGCCCCTTCGTTGCCAGGCCTTTTCTCCCCCTCTGCCACTCCCTTTTTTGGTTATTTAGGGTAGTTTGCACTTAGGCACCCGTACGTTTTTGTCCACATAAATTAGCGTCCTTTTCTTCCAACATCCTGAGGACTCTAAAGGCACCCAGGGTTTGTGGATTCCCCTGGAGGGGACCGAGAAATTAGGCAAAATACAGCAATATTTTTTTAAATAGAGCTCGCAGTGCTATTACCTAGGTTTTTGGCCTTTCCCAGTCGCAGACCCTTGGCCACCCAAACAAGTGAGGTATCATTTTTATCGGGAGACCGAGGGGAACGCTGGGTGGTAGTGAATTTGTGCCAGCATGGTGTACCCACACAGAACTGTGAGAAAAATGCAATTTGTTAGCTAAATTTGAGATTTGCAGGGGATTCTGGGTAAGAAAACGTTGGGGGACCCATGCAAACCACACATCCTTGGACTCCCCGGGTGTCTAGTTTTCAGAAATGTCCGCGTTTGGTAGGTTTCCCTAGATGGCCGCCAAGCCAGGGACCAAAAACGCAGGTGCCCACCTTGCAAAACCAGGTAATTTTGTGATCGATAATTTTGATGTCTCCACAATGCGTTTTGGGACCCTCCCTGTCACAGGCCCTTGGCCCTCCCAAACAAGTGAGGTAGCATTTATCGGGAGAGCTGGGAGAACTCTGGGTGGTAGGAAATTTGTGAGGGCTTGGTGATCACACAACTTTCCCACACAGAAATGTGAGGAAAATGTGATTTTTTTTAGCAAAATATGAGGTTTGCAGGGAATTCTGGGTAAGAAAACCTTGGGGGAACCACGCAAGCCACACCTCCCTAGTCTTCCCCAGATGTCTAGTTTTCAGAAATATCTAGGTTTGGTAGGTTTCCCTAGTTGTCCGCCGAGTCCAGGACCAAAAACGCAGATGACCACCTTGCAAAACCAGGTCGTTTTTCTGATCAATCATTTTTGATGCCTCTACAATATGTTTTGAGCCCTTCACAAACGGGCCCTTGGCCCACCCACACAAGCGAGGTAGCATTTTTATCGGGAGACCTAAGAGAATGCTGGGTGGTGGGAAATTTGTGTGGGCCCTGTGATTCCACAACTTTCCCACACAGATATGTGAGGAAACCTTTTTTTTTGTGTTTTTTTTAAGCTATTGAGCTTTGCAGGGGATCCACGCAACCCACACCTCCCTGGACTCCACCGGGTGGCTAGATTTCAGAAATGTCTGGGTTTGGTAGGTTTCCCTAAATGGTCGCCGAGCCCAGGACCAAAAACTTAGGTGCCCCCTTCGCAAAAATTGGTTGTTTTGTGATAGATTGGGAGCACCTGCGTTTTTGGTTCTGGCTCGCTGGCCATCAATGGAAACCTACTAAACATAGACATTTCTGAAAACTAGACACCTGGTGGAGTCCAGGGATGTGTGGCTTGCATGGATCTCCCAAAGTGTTCTTATCCAGCATCCCCTGCAAAGCTTAAATTTAGCTAAAAGGTCACATTTTCCTCACATTTCTGTGTGCCAAGTTTGTGAGATCACTGCGCCAGCACACATTTCCCACCACCCAGCGTTCCCCTCAGTCTCCTGATAAAAACGATACCTCACTTGTGTGGGTGCCCAAAGCAGAGTCAGCCTAATAACTTATATTAAAATAACTGCCCTTTTGGACCCTCTTTGGTTCCCCTCAGTTTTTCATTTTATAAGTTTTTAGGTTCTCTGCTTTGGACACCCACACAAGTGAGGTATAATTTTTATCAGGAAACCGAGGAGTACGCTGGGTGGTGGGAAATTTGTGCCGACATGATGAGCCCACAACTTTTCCACACAGAAATGTGAGGAAAGTGTGACTTTTTAGCTAAATTGAAGTTTTGCAGGAGCTTCTGGGTAGTAAAACGCTGGAGGTTTCACGCAACCCACACCACCAGCCAAGCACCATCCATGCACACCACCAGCCAAGCACCATCCATGTACAATGCCAGCAACACAACATCCATGCACATCGCCAGCCAAGCGACAGCCCACACATACCACCAGCAAAGCGAAAGTCCACACACACATCGCAAGACATGGTCCATCCATGCAGACCGATAGCCAAGCGACAGTCCACGCACACTCCCAGCCAAGCACTAGTCCACACACACTGCCACCTAAGCGCAAGTCCACATACACCACCAGCAAAATGCAGGTTTGAACTTCACACACCGTCAGACAAACGCCAGTATACACGGACCATCAGCCGCACTCCAGTTCACACACACAGAAGCTAGTGTCTAGAGGTTTTCTGCAGATTAGCCTAAAAATATCGCTGATCTGTCCCCGTGGGGGTGGGGGGGCAGAAGCAGCAAAAATTTGCTAACAAAAAAGGGGAGCAACCCTGCCTAAGCCCATAAACATTTATCTGGTTCCTAGTGGGCTTTCTGCCACCCCCCCCGATGGGAGCAGATCAGGGGCTATTGCCCCTTTGGGGGTGGGGGCACTAGCATCGCACCCATCTTTTATTTTAAAAAATCCTGGTGTCTAATAGGCTTTCTGCCCCTGGGGGCAAATCGAGGGTAATAACCCCCATCTGCCCCCTCAAGGCGGGCAGTAAGACTGTCCCATTTTTTGTTTGGAGGTGGGGGCATTGGCATACATATTGAAAACAAGAAATCCCTGGGGCCTAGTGGGCTTTCTGCCCTCCTGGGGGCAGATCGGGGGCTAGTACCCTCAATTGCCCCTGAGGGGGGGCAGAAAGACTTCTATTTTTATAATTGTGAATGGGGGCATGGCCTTGCCCATTGTGGGTAGCCCCCATCCCTCTTTTCTAATAAAAATGAAATCCCTGGTGTCTAGTGGGCTCACCCCCCCTGGGGGCAGATCAGGGGTAATAACCCCCATCTACCCCTGGGAGGGACAGAAAGACTGTCCCTTTAGTTTTGGTGTGTAGAGACATTAGCATGCCCATTCTGGGAAGCCCCCACTCCTCTTTCAGACAGGAAAGAAATCCCTGGCGTCTAGGGGGCTTTCTGCCCCCCTAAGGGGGCAGATCAGGGGTAATAACCCCCATCTACCCCTGGGAGGGACAGAAAGACTGTCCCTTTAGTTTTGGGGTGTAGAGACATTAGCATGCCCATTCTGGGAAGCCCCCACTGCCCCCACTCCTCTTTCAGAGAGGAAAGAAATCCCTGGCGTCTAGGGGGCTTTCTGCCCCCCTGGGGGGGCTGATCGGGGGTAATAACCCCCATCTACCTGCCAGGGGGGCAGACAGACTGTCCCTGTTGTGTTTGGGGTGGGGGCATAGACATGCCCATTGTGAGCAGCCTCCACCTCTCTATTATTAAAAAAAAAACAATAATCCCTGGTGCCTAGTGGGCTTTCTGTCCCCCTGGGTGAGGGGGGCAGAAAGACTGTGATAATTTTTGGACAGCTGGGGCATTATAATGCCCATTTAGGGCAGCCCCCACCCCTAAGTTTAAAAAAAACCAAGCATTGGCATAGCCAATAGGTCTCGCTTTTGGGACCTTATAAGTATTTAGTTATGCAGCACAATATCCTTGGTGCATCAACATCAACTGTTGCATGGCTAAACACTTATAAGGTCTAAAAGGCGAGACCTATTGGCTATGCCAATGCTTGTTTTTTTTGCTCTTCCACTAAACATGCTTCACTCTCTAAAAAAGTCCCTTTTTACAACTCTTACCAAACAACATCTCCTATTCTTTCGGTGTTAATCGCACAGCCTCTTTTACAAAACTGTTCCGTGCACACAGCTACCTTACACAATGTAATCTGCGTACAACACACAGAAGCTTTTCACAATAAAAAAAGGCAGGCCTCTTGCTTTTGTCAAAGCGTCTTTCTTTGTAGTAATGAGTGTCTTTGGCAAAGATGCAACTGCGCATGAGTAGGCACCTACCTGTTTGTGATGTAGCCATGCCACCTAGTGTAACGTGTGTCATTATAATTTATTACTCAGTAAACGCCTGTGTAACCAGGACACTGCACACGGGTCAACATGTCAAGGTCGTAATGACGTGATAAGGATGGGATGAACGAGGCCCTGAAGTCTAGAACCACAGAAAGCTCATCTTTGCTCGCTGTGTGGACTTCTAATCTACGCTAGAGGCGTGGGCTGAGTTTCTGTGCCCATCTGCGACACAAATGATAAATGGCTCAAAATTCCCTATTACGGCGGAATACTACATAAATTACAGCGACCTTACATGTAGAGAGGATGTGGCGTAATGGCCAGAGCTGCCGGCTTTTACCCTGGGGAACGCGTCGGTGCAACATCTTGTGGTTCTGGGTAAATCACTTGATCTCACCATGCCTACTACAAAAATTAATGTGTCTTTGTGTAATGTAACTGGTGCTCATGTAAAGCGCTGAAATACCTTCAGGTCTAGTTTGCGCTAGAGAAAACTGCAAACAAAAAACTCGTATACGCCAGGGAAGCCAGGTCCTGAGAAGACTTTGTTAGTAATAGCAACTGTGCTTGTTTATTAGTGTAACACCGTCATGGTGAGTGATTTCAGACTGCCTGGTTCACCCTAGGCTTTGGACCCCTCATGCTGTAAGAGCTTTCACTACCTCTGCTCCCGCGATCCTACGTTGTCTTGATGACTTGCAGCGCCATGTAAACTCCTAAATACATATATTCGCACGCAAAGCGAGAAACGTTCGGAGACAACCTGAGCCTGGTTTACAATCAGTGCACTCTACGCACAGCTAAGCGCACGTGCTTAAGTGGACGTTTCACGTTCGGTTTGTACATTCAATATAATTGTGTGTGCATCAGCTTATAAAGCATAGTGATGCTCATGAATGTTCCCCTATTGCTTTCCAATAAATAATGTCCATTGCATTATTGCCGTTACTCTGTGATTTATAGTATACAAAGAAGCATTGCAAGAGATTAGCATTTCGTGGCAGGATCGGGCAGACATCGTATGCGGCTTGGGAACGACGCTCGGATCAGAAACGGCACTGACAAGAAAAGGCGCTATTTTGTATTTAAAAAGCACAATGCGCTAGTTGTGTTACGTACTCCGAAAGGGGCACGTTAAGTATTTTACACATTTTGCACAAGCAATTGTGATATTTCTAGTGCCGTTTTTGTGTCGCGCTTGGTTAATATCGGTCAGTGTTGGAAGTCACAAGAGTCTGCAGTGGTTTCAGTCCAGTGCTCAGCCCCTTGTAGATTGCTTTTAAACAGTCTGCCCTTGAAAATTTGGTTTTTAATGTATTTCGATAGACTCCAGCATCCTCTAGCCATCACATCGGTCCAGCGCGAGGAGGCTCATTGATTCTTCCCCGCCGTGCTGGCAGCGAGTTTCTTATTTTGTCCCCGCCGGCTCCCCGTGTGATGGGAGAGAACATGTCCAAGAGGCTGAAGCTGCAGTTCGGGGGCGAGTCCGAGATGGAGGAGCGTTCCTTCAACAATCCCTACCCGGACTACGAGACCGTCTGCTCTGCGCCACTGGACCCCTAGGAGGGAGGCCCAGAGCAGGACCTGTCGGCTGGAGACCAGGACATCCCCTTCGACAAAGATGGAAAGGTAAACAAAGCGCTCGGCTCAGGGCGTGGGGGGCCGAGTAACTTCAGCACAGCAGGCAGACTGGGGGGCGGGGGGGAGGTGGCCGAGCCTCGAAAGGTTTGGAGGGCGGGACCGGGCGGCTGGGAGAGCTGAACCAAGCAGTCGGCCGAGGGTGGAATATAAATAAGACTCAAGTGGGGCAAGGGTGACGGAGCAGTAACCCTGCAGGGCAGATGGGGGAGGGTTAGCATGTTCAGCCACGAGGGTGGTTGGCAGAAAACAAACCGAACTCCTCTAGGGAGAGAGGATTTAAGAACAAGAGGGAGACGAGGAGTAAATGTTGGGCGTAAAACATACCAAACAAGCATGCGCGCGCCTCGCGCTGAAAGTTCAAAAAAAAAAAAAAAAAAAAGGCGTGCAGGCTGCAGCAGTAGGGACGTCAGAGAGGGAGAGAGAGGCCGAGGGGTGCACCCGCGAGTGGTGCGCGCGCGCGCACTTGGGAGAGCAGTCTTCACTTTTTCAAGCACTGCACTCGTGCTTGTGGCGCGCCGCTGCTCGCTCCCGCAAGGTGGA
Organism: Calotriton arnoldi; assembly: GCA_963921515.1. Classification (NCBI taxonomy): domain Eukaryota; kingdom Metazoa; phylum Chordata; class Amphibia; order Caudata; family Salamandridae; genus Calotriton; species Calotriton arnoldi. The sequence continues at coordinate 104,539 of CAWUFW010019885.1, forward strand.
TGCCGCCACAAGCACGAGTGCAGAGCTTAAAAAAGTGAAGAGCGACGGCTAAAGGCCCTCCTATGCAGCGCATGTGCGCTTCGTAGGCGAGACCTAAAAAATCCCTGTTGTATAGTGTGCTTCCGCCCCCGGGGGGGGGGCAGAAGGACTGAATATGGCCAAATTATTATGAGGGAACAAAGGCCCTTGCTCCCTCCCTGGTGTCTAGTGGTGGATTCCTGCTTGGGGATCGCCCTCCTGCGGCGATCCCCAAGCTGAGATCCACTAGATTCTCCCCTTTCCAATGATACCTCTCCTGTCTGCCTACGTGCTCGGGTGAGATAGCCTCAGGAGCATGTAGGCAGTGAAAGTGAAATGAGCCGATCGGCAAATTTCACTTTCATTGTAGTGACGTCAGCACGCCATGCGCGCCGATTGTCAGTACACTGGAAAAAAAGTGCCTCGGGCAGCTGAGGAAGTTCTTCCCCAGCTCCCAAGGCTGAAGAAAAAAAAAAAGGAAATTCCTCTGCTGTTTGCAGCAGAGGGATTTCAAAATAGTGGGCCTTGGACGTAACAGTTACATCCTTGGCACCGGAGCGCCACAACCTTGGACGTAACCGTTATGTCCAAGGCATGGAAGGGGTTAGTAGATCTTGCTCTGACACTGATGTAACTGGCAATGCTTCCCAACCATGATGTGCTCTACATATGCCACATATATTATGTAATTGATGTTCCCTGCAACCTGTATCGCTCAAAGAGTTTCCACTTGTTGATGTTTTACAAGAATAAAAAATGCAATCAAATATTTATGAGATAATGAGATGCAAACATACCTCCACCCTGCACATCCTGGGACTAGACTGCTGGAAAGCGATCAATGGGAAATGAGAAAGGTTTGGAGGTGAGCAAAACACTGAAACATTACCTGAAAGAGCAAATTCAAAAAAATTAGTAAGGAGAAGATAGATGGATATTAGAAATGACAATAGGGTCAAGCAAGAGAAGGAAATAAACTCACTAGCCCTGTGATTTTTTACAGAGCAAAAAAAAAGTAAAAAATGTTTTAAAAGTTTGCAAAATACTGAAAAACAACCACAATTGAGAACCCATAGAAACTGAAAACAGAAAAGCCTATGAATCTTGTTTTCAATGCCTATTATCAGAGAAGAGGACTTGTTGCATGTATGGGAGGATTAACAATGAGACCTAGTGTTCCATGATGTTGCACCTGGTACAGTTTTCTGTAGTCATGCATTCCAATGGGCTCTGGGAAGTGCAGTCTTTTTGTAACTGCGTTTAACTTGGATGCTGATAAAGCTAAGGATGAAATGCATAATAGTCGAGACTTTCTGAATCTTTACACTTAGGAAAATCTAAATTTTTAGCATGCATACAACACAATGTGAAGTGTGCATTTGGATTAGAACAAACAGATGGCAGACAAGAAAAAAAGTGGAGAAGAGCAAAAGGGAGGGAAAGAAACACATTGGTCGCGGCATGAGGCAGGGATGTCCCCTTTCATCCATACTCTTCCTGATAGCCCCAGAGCCCCTCACATTCACTCTATACTGCTCAGAAGACATTTGGGAAACTGAAATCATAGCCGGCAACCTGAAAATTAAGCTGTATGCGGACAACATACTCCTCACTTTACCCTCTCCAGAACATTCGCTGCCAGCACCGATGTTCACCATATCAGACTTTACAGCATTTTCCAGGTACAGAATGAACTGGACCTAAAGTGAAGTCTTACCCTTGACGGTCTATACCACGAGAGAAGCCCTCCATGCACATCCCTTTCGGTAAATCGCCACCAAGATGAAATATTACGAGTATTGATTACCACCGATTTTCCAACGATGATCAAAGACAATATGACTGCACTGACTGATGAAATGCACAGGGATTTCACTAAATGGATCAAACCGCAATTGTCGCTGTGGGGACGAGTCCAAACTGTGAACATGGTGGTAGGCCAAGGTTTAACTACATTTTCATCATTCTGCCTATACTGGTCCCGGCATCAGAACTATGCCTAAAAGACGCAGCCATTAAAACATACTTGTGGCAAAGTGAGACACCAGGACTGGCCATGTCCAAACTCCAAGCCGCTACTTCAGGCGGACTGAGACTCCCAAAGATGGAAATATATCATATGGCGCATCAGCTCCCACAGGAAGCATATCATTCTGCCACAGATCTGGAACGCACCAATTGGGTACTCCTGAAACAACAACTGTGGGTGGGCACGGGGACCGCAGGCGATATATCTGCATCATCCCTCACAGATACCTCAAACAGAACTGCTTTGTGGGCCCAGCACTGCAGAAGCGATGAAGGGGGGAAATCTTCACCACCATGTACTCCGCTTTTGGTGGGGGGTGCTGGTTTGTATCCTTCCTGGTACCCAGTTTCTCTCACAGATCGAGATCATAGACCCAGAAGGTCACTATGTGACATTAGCAGGCAAACTGGATGGCAAAGACATAGCCTGTGTGAATATTTATGCCCCCAATGTGGGCCAAACTATCATTCCTATTCTACCTAATTTTCTCGTCACCCGAACACATCATTACCCTATGTTACTTGGAGGAGATTGCAACGGCATGGCTGATGTCACTTTAGATAGATAACACCCCCACTGCCCACATCCCCACTACATAAAACTGCCCACGCATTTCGATGTTGGATTAACGATTGAGGATTTGTTGATACCTGGAGAACCTTAACTCCGGAGGGCGGCTTCGATTCTTATTACTCGGGTACACACAAGCTATCAGTTCACTTAAATGCTTTCTTATGCTCCGCTAGCGTACATGCGAGAGGTAGAAGGGTCAAATATCTGGCGAAAAATACTGCGACCACCACCCGTTATTACGGATTCTGGCCTGGGCGTTGTCCACACCCCGCACTGCGACATGGAAGCTCAATACTGCGAAGCTGATGACCCAGTCTTCAGATCTACTTTAGGGAACGTGATCAGTAATTACTTTATGGAGAATACGGGTACGACTTCCTCCCCACTAGCGGAGTGGGAGGCATTCAAACTAGTGGTACGTGGTCACAGCATCTCAGCAGTAGTAGGGACTCGGTCACAGCTTCATACTGAGATCAAACACTTGGAGCACCTCTTAAGAAAACTGGATCTACCGACAGAGGGAGCACAGGTGCTGCATGACAGACTGAGAGCAGAAAGGGAAAAACTCCTCAAACTAGTGGAGCGACTCCTGGCATACAATTATCGAGCATATATAAAACTGGGGCACAAATAGAATGTTATAAAACCGGCAGATTACTAGTGTGGCTAGCCAATCCTGATATACAGGGTTCCCAAATACTGCAGATGCGCAACAAGGGGAGGGTGACCTGGTTTACAAGTAAGCCGAGATTAATACGGCCTTTGCTGTCTATTATTCTAACATCTATGGGTGCTCTGATGTGGCCCCAACCCAGCCAGTGCAGGATTATGTTCTATCAGCAAGTACGAAGCAAATGACACAGGCAGTGGCTGCATCCCTATGAGATGTTATCACAATCCAGGAAGTGAGGGGGTGAGTAAAGCCCCGGGCAAGGTACCAGGCTCAGATGGCTTGCCCCTGGAATTTTATGCATCGTAAGTAGACATGCTTACCCCAATCTTGACTACATTGCATAATGTAGCAAGAGCGGTGAGGGGACTCCCACCAATGATGGGAGAGTCCCTGTTTGTTCCACTCCACAAAAAGGTTTGAGTAATAAGATAACATCCTATAGACTGCTCTCTATATTAAATGTAGATTATAAACTACTTAGTAAAATGTTGGTGACTGGGCCCCTATCTAGGTGATCTTATTCACACTGATCAAATGGGTTTTATACCTAAACGCAGTATGATCCCAAACTTTCGCCAAATGCTCCATACCCCATTAGTGGACTATCCTAAAGCACTAGTGATCGGCACTGACACAGAGAAAGCATGTGACTATCTGCGCTGAGACTTTCTTTATGCTACACTGGCCAGCATGGGATGGGGAATGGCTTCCTCACCTGGACACATCTGCTATATTTGCCCCTGATGTCTCGGATCCGAAATGGGGTGTGATATCAGCACCCTGTAGGATAGAGACCGATGCCACACAAGGTTGCCCGCTGTCACCAGTGCCATTTGCCTTGGCTGTTGAACCACTGGCCTGATGCTCTGCACTGCCCATTATTATCGAGGAATAGTGACTGACGACCACCCCATCTATATCTCCCTATACGGGGATGATCTATAAGTGTACCAGCGTGGGGAACACGCAAATGTGGATCACGCATTTAGCGCATTGGATGATTTTAGCCAGATGTCGGGAGTCCAGGTGAATTGGGATACGTTGAATGCATTCCTGATACACGCTCCGAAAACAGCTGCTATTCTGCGAGAAATGAGGCAGGATCTCTGCTCAGAAACCAGTCACATTATGCTACCTGGGCATTCATATTTACTACAACTTGGCCGATCTTGGCCAATCTTCAACTGGCACTTAGGAACTTTGTGGAACTTGTAAACAAATATAAGTAAAGTATAAGTAAACAAATATACTCTACCCTCCCACCACTATTTACTGTATGGGGCAGTGGCGGCAAACATGCGGAGGGCATGGGGGAGGACAGGCAAGAACCCCCGAAACAGAGGTGTAGAAACCATGCGGAAATAACGCCAATCCACAAGGTGGGGGTAGAGTTTTGAGAAGGTCCAGAAGAGCCAGTTACATAGGTGTTGAAGGCCCAGCGGATCCTTGCATCTGTAACACTATTCAAACCATCACAAAAGAAATTCCATAACAGAACACCAACATGACCAATGTCTGTACACTGCCGTATTACATCATATAACAAAAACAGTAAAGGCATCCTATCTGCAGATGCTACACATCTTCTCCCTTTATTAACACCACACACACACACATACAGAACCATAGAGACACTACCACACACAAAACAGAACAAGAAATCAACCCAGAGAACCAGAGAAAAGCAATACCCAAAGTAAATATGAAAAACTAACCAGATGCCACAACATGTAAGAGGAGCGTATCTTTTAGGTACTTTGATAACACGAGAACTCCCTCTTAACCAAGAACTCTGCACCATTCCCTGCAACAGACACTTGTTTGTCACTTACATTTTTTTCACTTTCATTATCACATTTTCCATTTCTAGCAACTCTTGCCATATTTCACCATTGCCCATTCGAAACACGAACAGCATTGCCTCTAACCTTGATGACTCTAACAGGATCTCTCAATTTCGAAGATGCCTTTCTAAACAAAATGGGGTCTTCCTGACACGTGCCAAATCACCCATTTCGAATTTGACCTCGTGGACATATTTTTCCTTACACCTCATGTCCCTCTGACACCGAGCAACACTGTTTGTCACTCAATTTCCTGGCATCATCACTTGCTGTAGACATTCATCACAGCCTTGACCCATCACCTCCATCTTCAAAAAGGACACAACGAGGACACCACTTTTCTCCCTGTCATGAGTTTAAAAGGTGCTTTACCAGAGATCGAATGAGGGACACAACGAGGACACCTCTTTCCTCCCCCTCATGAGTGTAAAAGGTGCTTTACCAGAGATCGAATGAGGGACACAACGAGGACACCTCTTTTCTCCCTCTCATGAGTTTAAAAGGTGCTCTACCAGAGATCGAATGAGGGAAACAACGAGGACACCTCTTTTCTCCCCGTCATGAGTTTAAAAGGTGCTTTACCAGTGATTGAATGAGGGACACAACGAGGACACCTCTTTTCTCCCCGTCATGAGTTTAAAAGTTGATTTACCAGAGATCGAATGAGGGACACAACAAGGACACCTCTTTTCTGGCTCTCATGAGTTTAAAAGGTGCTTTACCAGAGATCAAATGAGGGACACAACGAGGACAACTCTTTTCTCCCCGTCATGAGTTTAAAAGGTGCTTTACCAGAGATCGAATGAGGTGTAGATCTATAAGCCCACACTAAATCTCTGGTAGTTACTTAACAGTCAACTCTGGATGTCACCGCGCTCTGGATACACTCCACTAGAAACCTGTTGAATCTCTACACTTTTAGTTGGCCTGAGGGTGGTACAATGGCGTGCATAAATGTTTCACTCCACACTTGCCTAAAAACTCTGTCATGGTAGAAGAAGTAAATTGAACTCCATTGTCAGTGAGCAGCTCCTCGGGAGTCCCTTCTCTAGCAAACACTTCACAAACAAAAGGAATCACAGAGTTCGTGTTGGGTTCGGCTATACAACGTACTTCCACCCACCTGGAAAGATGATCCATCATGACAATAAAGTGTCTCATATTGGAAGGTAATACATGAAAAGGGTCCAAAAAAAAATCAACCACAATTCTCTGCCACACCTTAGCAGGACATGAAACAGGCACAGCAGTAGGCACAGAGGTCACCAAATGTTTATCACTCAAACAGCATGGTGCACAATTTCTCACTAATCCTTCTACCTCCACATCCACTCCAGGCCACCAGAAATCATTTCTTATCCTGCGCTTAGTGGCACTCATACCCAGATGGCCTACATGAGTGGTCTCCAAAATCTTTTGGTGGAAACATCATGGTGGAATTAACTTATCGCCTCTTACCAACAATCCTCCTTCCAAAGATAACTCATCCGCCACCTTGCAATAAGATTGCAAAGAAGTCTCCAAAGTTTTTTCCCTCGGCCCCCCAAATTTCCCAAAATTCATGACCTTGTTCAATACAGTATCCTCCCTCAACCGATCACACAATACCATTATATTGGAACAAATGACCAAATCTTCAACTTAGGCAATGATACATGCCTCAATTTCTTCCTGTACATCCACTTAACACAAATCTAATGGTAACCAAGACAGAAAGTCCATTCTAATGTTCTTTCCTCCTGCAATATGAATCACACTAAAACTCCAATAATTTGATAGATAATCTGGCTGAGGATCTTAATTTGGATTCTAGACAAACATCAACGAGTGGTCTGTGATCGGTCCTCAAGCAAAATTTTCTTCCCAAGAGATATGGCTTAAACTTGTTGACACCCCAAACGCATTCAAACATTTCTTTTTCTATTACAGAATATTGTGTTTCCAAATCTCTCATGCTTCTGGAAGCAAACCCTACAGAGACTTCCGTCCCATCCATCACTTGTAGCAAACAAACTCAATGCCATATGCAGTTGCATCCACAGTCACAAAAATGTTGCATCCTTCCACATAAGACTGTAGCGCGGGAGCAGAGATAATACTTGTTTGATGCGGTCAAAACTTTGTTGACATATTGCAGACCATTCAAATTCTACTTTTTTTTTTTTTTTAAACAATTACCTAAAGCATTCAGTCAGGTCCTGGGAAAACCCAGAGTTGCTTATTATCAGTCGGATGTGGTGCATTTACAATACGATCAACAATGCACGGTTTGGGATACTTGACTCACCGCTGTGCCTGAGGGGTTGTGGATGGGAGGGTTCCTTCTTCCACCTGCTGTGGTAGTGCCCCCCACTTCAGCTATATTGGGAAGCGATATTAAGGATCATGAGGGAAGTTTATAATGTGGTTGAGAATAAATCGCCGAAATGGTGTCTGTTGAATATCTGGGGGGACTCAGATCTCACGAACGCGGAGCGTCTGTGGGTAACACTGGGATTCATGATCGCTAAACGCATTATAGCAAAGAAATAGAGGGCGGTAGAGGCCCCGACGTTGAGGGAATGGAAGACAGACTTAGACTAGTGTATGCAGGCAGAAAGAACGATTTATGAGAGTAGGGGATGCCCCCAAAAATGGACAAAGATCTGGGAGAAATGGAATAGTTATCGGGGAATGTTAAGTGGACCGTTGACTGTGCATGATCAGGAGGGCGAATCACTCCAATTGGGGGGGAAGGGAGCCAGGGTGGGGGGAAAGAGAACTGAAAATTGAACAATTATCATTAGCTGATGATTATGACATATCTGATTTGTTGGTGAATTGTCTGTCTACTTTGCTATGTGTACCCTGTAAATTCAGATGGCGTGTTGTTGTTTCAATAAAAAGATTTTAAAAAACAATGCACGGTTTGGGTTTAATCCCATCAGATGTCAACACATGGCCTGGGTGCTCAACTTAATTTACTCCAAAGAAACATGTGTCTTCTCTGATAGTAACCCCACTGGATTACAAGGTGGACAACGCTCTTAACATATTTGTCATGCAATTATTTCGTATCACCAAATATCAAGATGTATTCCTGAAATATTACTACCTTTGAGATGTTCTCGAACATTTTCCTCATGACCTTTTGAAAAACAGAAGCAGCTGAGGCCAGCCCAAACTGGAGTGACGAAGGCACATGATGACACGCTGCTCTAAGGCCCGTTTGGACTGACCTACAGCACATACTTCCTCTTTTGTAAGCTACACATATGAAGTGAGTAAAAAGCAGTGCACTGAGTACAGATTACCTTTTCTGTAAACATCCCTCATAGTGTAGTAAAAATGAATGCAGCATGCACACTTTTCTTCTTCTGAAAGTCCTCCCTTGTTGTGTTATAAAAACCAGTGCACTGTAAATTCCCCTCATGGTACAAGTAAAAGCAGTCAGCGTACTCAAATTTTTCATAGTGTAGTAAAAAGCGTGCAATGTGCACAGATTTATTATATTATGGTAATAAGCAGTGCAGTCAACAAATGTACGTCCCTTGTAGTGCAGTAAAAAGCAATACAGAGTGCACAGATTTCCTAGTGGGTAAAAAGCACCGCAGTATGTACAGATTTCCTGTTTAAGCTGTAAATGCCTCTCATAGGGCCAGATGCATGACCGTTTTTAGCGGTCGCAAATGGAGAATCGGGCCATTTGCGACCACTAAAATGGCTTTTCCAATGTACTGACCCTATTTTGGAAGTCGGTAACCTATTATCGACCTGCAAAATAGGGTTTGAGAGTCGCTAATAGGAAGAAGTGTTTCAAGGGCATCCATTCCTAATAACGAGTTGTAGGGGCATGTATGAATGTTTTGTGACCGGAATGTGGTTGCAAAACATTCATATTTTACCGAGTCCGTGAAAGAGATGGTAACATATTTCGCAAATAGGAAGGGGTCCCCAAGGGACCCCCTCCCCTTTGTGAATGTGGGTGCCAAAATGTTTTTAAGAGCAGCCAGTGGCCCCACGGACCACGGCCTACTCTCAAAAAATGAAAAGTAAACTTTTCATTTTGTTTTTTAAATGCATCCCGCTTTTCTTTTAGGAAAACGGGCTCCATTTCAGGAAAAAATAATGCTTCATTTAAAAAGCCACAGACATAGTGGTCTGCTGACCCCAGCAGGCCACCATCCCTGTGTTTACAGGCCATTCCCAATGGGATGCAAAGTACGGCCTAACTCATGAATATTGATGAGGTAGGTCATTTGCGACCCCATTGGGCATTGCTAAATGTGTCTGAGACACTTTAGTACACTGCATTGCATTAGTCTCGAATTGCAAATCGCACAAAATCGCAATTAGAGACTCGCAAAATGAAATGGCCGTACATCTGGCTCAAAGTGCAGTAAAAATCAATGCAGTGCACATATTTTTCAAGTCATAGTGAAAATAAGTACAGCCTGTACAGATTTCTCATAGTGTAGTGTGCTAATAGTGCTCTAACAGTGTAGCAGAAAAGCAGTGAGGTATGCACACATTTCTCATTGATCAGAACAAATCTCAGTAGTGTTAAAAGATTTTTCAAAGTGTATTAAACAGCAGTTCAGAATGCACAATCCATTGTGCTCATATTTTTCATACAGCAGTGTAGTGTGTACAGATTCCAGAGTACAGTAAACATCACTGAAGTGTACACTGATTTCTCCTCGAGTAGTAAAAGGCAGTGCAGCGTCCCATTATTTCTCAAGGTGTAGCAAACAGTAGTGCAGTGTGCACATATTTCTCATAGTGCAGTAAACAGCAGCATGCAATGCTTTATCATAGTCAATTACAAGTAATGAAGTGTGTACACAGAGCATAGTAAAAAGCAGTGCAGTGTGCACAGATTCGTCAGTGCAACAAAAAGCAGTGCAGCCCATATATTGCCGTCACGCAGAAAAAACAGCGTGGTGGGAACAGATTACTCAGTGTAGTAAGATGCAGTACAGTGTGCACAGATCCCTCATATTGTAGTATGATGCAGTGCAGCATGCACAGATTTCGTAAAGTGTAGTAAGATGCAGTGCAGTGTGCACAGATCCCTCATATTGTAGTATGATGCAGTGCAGTGTGCACAGATTCCTTAAAGTGTAGTAAGATGCAGTGCAGTGTGCACAGATCCCTCATATTGTAGTATGATGCATTGCAGTGTGCACAGATTTCTTAAAGTGTAGTAAGATGCAGTACAGTGTGCACAGATCCCTCATATTGTAGTATGATGCAGTGCAGCGTGCACAGATTTCTTAAAGTGTAGTAAGATGCAGTACAGTGTGCACAGATCCCTCATATTGCAGTATGATGCACCACAGCGTGCACAGATTCCCTCATATTGCAGTATGATGCACCGCAGCGTGCTCAGATTTCGTAAAGTGTAGTAAAAAGCAGTGTGCACAGATTCCTCAATGCAGTCAAAAGCAGTGCAGCATGCACAGGTGTCTCACAGTGCAGAAGGATGCGGTGTAGAATGCATGGATAGTGCAGTACAGATCAGTGCAGCGGGCACTGATTCCTCACAGTGCAGCAGTATGTAGAGCAGCATGCACGGATTCCTCACAGTGCAGGAAGATGCAGTGGAACATATTTGTCATAGTGCAGTAATATACAGTCCAGTATGCCGAGATTCCTCAGAGTGCACTAAGAGGCAGTGCACCCAGATTTCTTACAGTGCAGTGAAATACAGTGCAGCATGCACAGACTCCTTACAGTGCAGTAAGATGGCGAGCAGTGTGCACAGTTTCCTCACAGTGCAGTAAGATGCAGTGCAGTGCACATATTTCTCATAGTGCAGTAAGATGCAGAGTAGTGTGAACATTCCTCACAGTGCAGTAACATGCAGTGCAGGAGTGCACGGATCCCCTCTTTAACACAAATGAGGACCACAAACACCCCAGGCCGGAAGGAAAGCCCCCCAGAGGCCCCCGGATAGAAGAGCCCAGCTCAGCCCGGCTCCTGGCAGAGATTCCCTCCAGGATTATTCAGTCTCTTTCTACAAACACAGCAGAAGGTGCTGACAATCTCCTACCTGAGCAGAAACCTGTGCAGACATGTCCAGGCTCTCTCCTCCTCCTGGGGGCTGGGGTGGGGCAGGGGCAGATTTGGGGTCTGAGGGGCGGAGGGTCTGTGAGGGTTATGAAGATAACTGCCCACCAGACAGGGGTCTTTCTAGCTCTGCAGCAAACTGAACATACGAGGAGAGGCCGGAAGTGATATCAGCACCCGCTGCTGGTGCTGTCTCTGCCGCCACTGACCCGGAAGAGGAAACCCTTCTTCCTTTCATACAATGTGCAGCTCAGTGGGTTTCATCAGCAGGCGAGGAGCGCCCTCTGGTGGCCGCTGACGGAACCGCCGCCTCCAGGCACCAAGAGTGATACATTTCACATAAACAAGTATTTTGTGGCAGGAAAGGCCTGTTTTTTTTTTTAGATTTTTAGATGTCACAGATAGGGTTGACACCTAAAACCAGCTGAGATGGCAACACTAGTCACAGACATGGATGGTCTTAAGACACACAATACAAATACAGCACTTACAATCCAGCACGCGACACAGATGGGGCATTACTAGGCTGTCAGTGCGATGGATATGCAGTTTGTTTTAATTTCAGGAATTATTCATTTTAGGGAATCTCGGTTGTGTTAATGTATTTTTATAATTGGGTTGGCTGGTCTAATTTAAAGCGGGTTTGAGTGGTAGCCTGACTTGTGCACAAGCTAATATTTAAACACAGAGTTACATAATATTTGTTTTTAGTGTCCCAGATGGTATTTATGTATTATGTTTATACAGTGTGATTATGAGAATGCTTACATTAATTCAGGATTGGAGTTTTAAGTGTGATTGCATATTTCATGGCGTAAAACATTTGTTTTAAAGGATTGAAAATTTCTGTATGAAATACAGATTGTGAGGATGGATTTTGGATAGAACTGATCAGGATTCAACCACTTGGATGTTTTATAGGTGGGGACTTTTCCACAGGTACACTGGACATCTTGTGGTGTTCTTCTTGCCCATGGGCTCTAGGTGTTGTACCCTTTTTTGAGGTGTCTTTTTTGTTCTTGATGCAACAGAGTTCTTGATGAGAAAGAACCTGTTTGTTGTGGCACATGTCGGGCCTTTTTTTTTCTACTTATGTTTCTGTTACCTGACTAGTGAACACATTGGTACACCTTGTACTTCCTTTTGAACTAAATAACCGAACATGAACTGATAAATACTCTTGGAGATGGTCTTTTGGCATGAATGTACCAGTGACTGTTTTTGGTAGTGGTTACTCTAATTAATAGTATTTTTGGAAGATTTTGTTGATAACTTTTTTATATGTTGTATGGTTTTCTAGCCCCAATGAATTTGTATCAAGAAAAAACATGTGTTGTCTAGAGGTCTAAAAAAGAAGAATTTGAACATCAACAGTGACTGGACTATCATACATCGAACTACTGTAGACTTGGAGTGCTCAAAGGATAATTGTTGAACTTAAAGTAACATTATGGTTAGGCTTGAGAATAATATCTTACTTTACGTTAAAAAAAAATTAGGAAATTCACTGTGCAAAAACCATAGGTTAAATTAATAGTTAGATGATAATGTCAGTTATAATGTTACATTTGAAACTTAGAAATCACTGAAATTCACCAGGTATAATTTACTGAACTAACTATAACTCTCGCCCCCACCAATCACTGCTTAAGACCTCACATATTACATCACTTATGACATGTTAAATGACATCATTGATGACATCTAAAATAACGAACCCACATTTCTTTTTTATTAACTTTGCGCCAGGCGGGGGAATTAGATTAGGGTATTCCTACCCTGCCCCCTTATGTACTATTTTTTGTGACATGCAGGACACAGGAACCGAGTTTCTATGTCCTGTAAGTGCGGCCGCAACATTTCTCTTGATGTTGCGGCCAGCCAGTCACATGGCTCACTACCATGGGACCAGTCTCAAGTTGACCAACAAGAAAAATAGCCATCTCAGCCAATTAGAATGCTTTTTTTAAAATTCCCAGTTGATCAGGATTCCCACCAAACCAACTGTCCCAATATCAAAACTACCCAACAAATTTACACCAAATCACAACAGGCTTTGGCAAAGCCAACCGGTCATGCTTGCATTTTGTGTCCTGGTTCACAAATGAAAGAAAAGCCTGCTGGAGTGAAAAAAACAAAATAACAATGATTGGCTTCAGTACACAATGTATTTATGAGATTTAAAAAAAATAATGTGATAATTAAGTATACTTTTCAGATGTGAAATAGTCCGCCATGCTTTGCAAAGGAAATATTCCATAAGAGGAGGAATAATAACACTAAAGAGCCAATAGCATGAGGTGATAAAGTAATTCTCCTCTGGTTTGGAGCCAAAGCTCACTCAATGCACAACTTGATAACAACAGGTGTGCAAAAAGCGGCGCCATCAAGCTAGACCTAAAAAGCATAAGACACCATGGTTAATTGTTCAGGGGACTTATGTCTGGGTAAAACAAACCCTAATTGAAGATCTTTATTTTAAAGAACACAGCAAATTATTATAACTCATGCACCTCCATACAGAGTGTATTCAGTAGCCAAACTACACTAACTATAACTTGCTACTCTACCATGCACTCTGCTCTCACAAAAGATTTTATCTGCGATGTCATAACTGTTCTTCTAAATACTATTATTTTAGACAGTATAAGTGAGATAAAATAAAACAGTAGAAGTAGTGCATGGAGAAGGCACGCGTTATAGTTACTGTAGTGTGTCTACCGAGTCAAATACTCTGGGCCCGATTCACAAAGGTAATCTGAGACAAAAGTCTAACTTTACGACTTTCGGTGTTCACAGAGGTAATTTACGAGTCGTATCTTTACGTCCGCAGTTGGGCCGGAATCTCCGGCTTTGGCCGTACTCTCTGCTCCCGGGTTGTACTCTCCGGCTAAAGCCGTACTCTCTGGCCGGATTAAGTGTAATCAGTGGGCTGGAATGCAATTTTTACAAAAAGGAGCATTAGGTACGTATGATAAATGGTAATGGAGGCCATGAAAATAAGTTTGGGCAGGGAAAAGGGTGAGGCCGGACACTACATCATATCCCAGAAAAGTGTTTGCTCCTTTGCATCAAGGTACATGCAGTACACAGTTTGCACTCCCCTCAGTGATGACTGTAGTATCAGGACTACAGTAAACACTAATGGGATATTCTGGCCTGACTGCGGATATAAAGATACGAATCGTAAATGACCTCTGTGAATACCAAAAGTCGTAAAGTTAGATTTTTATCTCAGATTGCCTTTGTGATTCGGACCCACTGTGTATGGAGGTGCGCGAGTTGTAATAAGTTGCCGTTGTTGTGTAAATTATAAATTAAAGGTATACGTTTAGAAATGTGTTTTTGTGTGGTTTCAGTTTGGTTTGCAGATTAAGAATAAATACATTTATATTAAAGGTGGTGTCTAAATTATAAATTTAACGCACACCTACAACTTAAGAATTTGTAATGCTTGTGTATTTTCATTTTGGTGTGTATAGAAAGAATAAATAACATTTTCCTAACTATAAAAAAGGTTTACCCTTTTGCTTTTTCTATGAATTTCAATGGTGATTTATCTTTAATAAAAAATATGTTTCAAATCATACAGTTTACTGTCGTCAAGTGGACTGTTAGTAAATGGAGTATGGTAGAGTAGAGTGGAGGAGAGTGTCGTAATGTGTACCGTAATAGAGTATAGTGTTGTGGAGTAGACTGGAATGTGGTACAGTGGAGTGGCTTACAGAGGAATAGTGTAGAGTGGAGTGGTGTACATTGGAGGGGGTAGAGTGGAGTGGTGTACAGTGGAGTGGAGTATTGTAGAGTAGAGTGGACTGGTAAAGTGTACAGTGGAGTAAATTGTTATATAGTGTAGTGGCATTGTATATAGTACAGTGGTGTGCAGTGCACTAGAGTAGCAGGCATAGTATAAAGTTGAGTAAATTGTTATAAATTGGATAGGCATTTTCTACAGCACAGTGGAGTGGTGTGTCTTAGAGTGTTGGAAAGTGTCGTAGAGGGGAGTAGAGTGTTTTACACTAGGGTGTAAGGGCATAAAGTAAAATAGAGGGTTGTGCAGGGTAGTGTAGGTGCATAGAGGGGAGTAAATTGTTATAAATTGGAGCGGTGTTTTCTACAGTATAGTGAAGTGGTGTGTTTTAGAGTGTTGGAAAGTCATAGAGTGTTGTACACTGGGGTGTAAGAGCATACAGTGGAATAGAGGGTTGTTCAGTGCCATAAAGTGGGGGTAAAGTGCCGTACAGTGAAGTAGAGTGTAATAGAGTCCAGTGGAGTGCTGTAGCATAGAGTGGAATAGCGTGTTCTAGAGCACAGTCGCATGGAGTTGTGCTCAGTTAATGGTGTAGTATAGGGTGGAGCAAAGTGTTGTAGAGTGGAGTGGTGTTTGGTACAGTGGTGTGGACTGGTGTGTTGCAGAGTGTCCGAAAGTGTTGTAGAGTGGAGTAGAGTAGAGTGTCACAGAGTGGATTAAAGTGTTGTACAGTGGAGTGGTGTGGAGTAGAGTAGAGTGAGGTACAGTATGGTAGAGTTGAGTGGCATAGAGTAGTGTACAGTGGTGTGGCATAGAGTGCAGTAGTGGAGTTGAGTGAAGTACAGTGTAGCAGTCTCTCATATTAACTGTGGTGGAGCAGCATAGAGGGAGTTGTGTAGAGTGGAGTATAGTGGCGTAAAGTGATATAGCATTAAATAGAGTGCTGTGCAGTGGCATTGAGAGGCTTTACATTGTTGTACAGTGTAGTGTTATACAGTGGAGTATATTGTCGTATACACTGCATTTGCGTACAGTGGTGTGGCATACACTGGAATACAATAGAGCAGAATGGGGTAGAGTGGAGTTACCTACAGTGGAATAGCGTAGAGTACAGAGGAGTGGTGTAGAGTAGAGTGGTGTAAAGTGGGGTAGAAGGGAATGAGGTACATTGGAATAGTGTTGAGTAGAGTGGTGTGGAGGGGAGTGGCTTCTAGTGAAATAGCATACAGTATAGTAGCATACATTAAAATAGGGAACAGTGGAGTAATGTAGAGTGGAGTGGCATACACTGGAGTGCCTTTGAGTGGAGTGGCATAGTGTGGAGTGCCGTACACTGAAGTGGCGTATAGTGGAATAGTGTACACCGGGGTGGAATAAATGGGAGTGGGGTAGAGTGGTATAGCATAGAGTGGTGTGGTGCACAGTGTAGTGAAGTGTTGTACAGTGGAGTGGGGTAGACTGTAATGGCGTACAGAGTAATAGCATACTGTGGAGTGGCATACAGTGGAATAGCGTACAATGGGGTGGTCAAGAGGAAAGTGGCATACAGTGGAGTGTCACACAGTGAAATAGCGTACAGTCCAGTGTTGTACGTTGAAGTGGCGTAGAATGGCACAGAGTGGATAAGCGTAGAGTTTAGGGTCATAGAGTGGAGTTGCCTAGAGTAGAATATCGTACAGTGGAGAGTTGTGGAGAGGAGTGGTGTGGGGTAGAGTGGAGTGGGGTAGAGTGGACGGTGGTACAGTGGAATAGCGTACAGTGGAGTGGTGTAGAGGGGATGATGTAGAGTGGAGTGGCTTACAGTGTAATAGCATACACTGAAATATCAATTAGTGGAGTAGCCAAGAGTGGAGTGGCATACAGTGGAGCAGCGTACACTGGAGTGCCTTGGAGTGGAGTGGTGTAGCTTTAAGATAGCGCACACTGGAGTAGCATACAGTGGAGTTGTGTGCAGTGGAGTTGAGTATACTGGAGTGGCGTACAGTGGAATAGTATACAGTGGAGTAGCTTACAGTGGAGAGTGGAGTGGCATGGCATGTTGTAGACTATAGTGGTGTGGAGTAAAGTAGAGTGCAGTGGAGTGGCGTAACATACAATAATGTAAAGTGTCATAAATTGGAGTACCATTTTGAACAGTAGAGTGTGGTGATGTGTCGGACAGTATTGGAAAGTGTTGTAGGCAACAGTAGAGTAGAGTGGCATACATTCTAATAGAGCTTTGTTGGGTGGAGTGGTGTAAAGTACAGTGATGCAGAGTGTGGTAGAGTAGATTGGCAGTGCTATGAGGTACAATGACAGAGTGGCGTACAGTGGAGTGGAGTACTGTGTTATGGAGTAGAGTGGAGTAAAGTGGTGTACA
Source organism: Calotriton arnoldi (assembly GCA_963921515.1). Lineage (NCBI taxonomy): Eukaryota > Metazoa > Chordata > Amphibia > Caudata > Salamandridae > Calotriton > Calotriton arnoldi. The sequence goes on from CAWUFW010019885.1 coordinate 121,837, forward strand.
GTGGCATACAAAGAGTTGCGTACAGTGTCAAATAGTGGACTAGAGTATCAGAGTTGCATAAACTGGAGTAGAGTGTTGTACAGTGGCTTACAGTATAGTACAGTGTTGTACAGTGGAGTGTAGGAGCATAGACTGGAGTAAGGTGTCAGAGAGTGGCATACGATGAAGTTGAATTATGTAGAGTGGAGTTGCCTAGAGTACAGTGTGAGAAGTTGGCCTTGTATATGCTGTCCACTAATTATAGTGGGCACCTTGCACCAGTCCAAACAACCCCTTATTGGAGATAGGTTAAAGACAACCTTTATTGAAAGCTATCCTAGTGGTAGCTATGGAGAGCAGCCTTCAGGCTAAGTCTTGAAGGAATGTAAAGCAGCTTGTTTTACCAGGCTATAATCTCTTGAGTGACCAAATGAAAGAGGACCACACCAGGTATATATTTAAAATATATGTATTTAGTCTTAAACACACCCCTCTAGTCTCTTTATGAGTCTAGAGTTCGAAGTACATAAGTTACAAGTCGAATATCAACAGTAATAGCACAAATACACGTTTGAGCCCTAGGGGCGTACCAAACCATATACCAATAAAGTGGTATAAGAACCATGACTGAGCTAGACACAAGGCCTAGAGCCTGTAGAAGTGCTTGGCCCTCAAGGAACCACCCAAGGTAGTGACACAGGGGAACCACGGGGACGCGTGCAGTGTGAGAACACAGCTGCGAGCCGCCGCTGACTTCTATGGGGAATGTCGCGGTTGGAGTTTTAAAGAAAAAGGACACTTAGAGGAGGACTTGGAGCAAACCCCTTTAGAACTAGGTTGTTCTAGAGTCAATACCCAAGGGAGCACCAGAGTACTCGAGTTACCTCACCCAGGGAAGCCGGGTGCATAGGTGTCTTTCGGGGTCGGGTTTCGTCGTCGTTTTCAATGGCGATCTGCTGCAAAGTGCTGCTGGCGACCAAGTCGAAAGTGTTCAGGTGGATCCAAGGGTGGATCAAAGATCTGAAGAACCTGAAAGCAGAGGGGACAGAGTCTGGGTCACTAGCCAGTGACCAGGAAGGCGATGAGCAGATGCCGACCGGTGTCGGGTGCTTCAGGTAGGTTGACGGTCGTCTTGACTCTTCAGCCACGAGGTCCAGGAGGTGTCGACGACAACCAGGAGCTGGATTCGAGCTGTCCCACAACGTCTGTCGATTGCTGGGGTGTCGGCGACCGGATTGGACCCAACAAGCCTAGGCAACGGCAAGTCACGTGGAAACAAAGAAAGGACGTTGATGCAGACCAGCAAGGTCTGGGGGACTCACCCAGCGAGGGTAAGTCAGGGCACATTTGGAGCAACCATGGAAGCCCAAGCAAAAGAAGAGTTGCCTTCGAGAGGGCCCACTAGCCAATGGACTAGCGACCGCGAAGGAGCCTTGAGTGGACGCACTTGGAGCTGGCTCACAGGACACTCGTGGAGTGGAGGCCAGTGATCTTCGGTGCAGTCGGTGCTGGAGGCGGGGGCTACTCGGAGCCCAAAGCACAACTTCGTGGAAGACCAGGAAGAGGATGCACTTGCAAAAGTTCTCGGTGTCCAGGGGTCACGGTTCCACGTTACCCACGACAGCTACGGGCCTCAGCTTCGCTGGGGACTCAGGGCAGCCTCGGGGAAGTCTGGAAGTCCACCTCTGGTGTTGCAAAGACTTCGGCATCCGGCGGGAGCTTCAGCGATGCAGACCGGACAATTGCTTCTTAGGTGCCTGCCAAGCAGGGGAGTCACTCCTTGACCCCAAGGGATATTTTTCAGTCCTCTAAACTTCAAGTAGAGCGTCGAAGGTCCAAGATTCAGTGTCAGAGTTTCGTCCAGGGTAATCTAAAGTCCTAAGGACTGGGGTCCCATACTTATACTAAGTTAGGGGTTGGACATACTCTGGGGACCCACCTATGGGAGGGTCAGGGAAGAGGGGTGGTTACACCCATTCCCTTTGTCCAGTTTCATGCCAGAGCAGGGGCAGGTAGCCCCTGCAACCGGTTTGAACTGGCATATGCACAGGGACACCAAGTGTGCCCCCAGTGCAGGACTTCAAAGCACCAGAGAGTGCTCCCGCCCAGCCCCAATACACACTATCCTGTCTGGGGAGGTGGTTACACCTCCCTTCGACAGGAAACCTATTGTCCAGGCCTCCCCTGCCGGAGTTTCAGTCAGCAGCAGGAGGCCAGACCCGTGTCTGTGGCAGCGGCATCCATTTTGTGATGCCAGGGCTCTGGAAAGAAGTTACCGGGTAGCCCGGTGGGTACATGTCTCTCCCTCTAGAAGGGTGGAATGCTACCCCGCCGCCAGGACTGGCGGGGGGTAGTATTCCAAGATGTTTGACACCAAACACGACATGTTTTGGTGCAGCCAGTCCAAAGTTAGCATTGTACCGCGAGGATATAATGCACTTAAGAGTATATGGTCAGGCTGTACCACAAACAGCATCAGAGGAGGGACTCTGAACGCTGCAGAGGGGCTCTGCTCATGCAGGGGCACCCTCTCACATAAAAACCAAGCACTCTGCCTTTAGGATTGTAAAGGCCTGCCGTAGGAGTGACTTATAGGTTTATATGTGTGTGCATTGGTAGTGATATAGGTAGCCTATATCCCAGTAAGGGGTGCATGCACCACCTTACCCAGGCTGCAGTAGCAGACCTGCGGTGTCATTTTGGCTGGCCTTCCAGGGTGGCATAATACATGCTTCAGCCCCTGGCAGGCCTCTGGGGTACCTATGCCCTGGGTACATAGTATACCATATACTAGGGACTTATAAGGGCACTCCAGATTCCAATCAAAGATGTACCTAAGGTACATGGAAACCATTTTATAGAGGAAGCAGATAGACTGGGGCCCTGAATAGCAGGATCCCAGTCCAACTAAGTCATAAACCAGCAAAACACCAGGAAAAAAGTGGGGGCAACCATATAGTCAGATTCCACCTTCCTACATAACCCCCCCAAACGAAAGGAGATAAGGCTAACCTTGGCCAGTTGAGCTTTTATTGACTAAGTGGCCACATAAGGAAGCACCTGCACTAGCATGGTTGCCCCCTGTCTTATGGTCCACTAAGCAATCCCTCACCCTAAGGGTATGAGAGGGTCTCCACCATGGGGAATTACTACCTGTGGTGTGCTTTGGTAAAGTACAAGGTTGGTGAGGTGTCTGAGTAGGGAAGTGAGGCCCTAGGAAGGTTGGTCTCAGCTTCCTCAGATCACTGGTCACCATGTATGCCTGTCTTTCTATGACTGAGTTGCACTTTGTTCTAAGGGTCAACCTTTGGCTGCCTACAGCTGGGGGTTGGGTCCCTTTGGATGGACCACTGGAGGGACATGGCAGGTTTGGAACCTTTTGGTCCCAGGTTTGCCCTTGCCTAACAGAGTCCTTCTGGGGGAGGTCCCTACACAATGGTATGGGGGATCCCTCAGTGTGTTGAGGAATTTTCACCGGGCTAGGGCTACTAGACTGGGTGCCCCTAATCTGCTGATGGGGGGGTTCCTCTGGACAGGAGACCCGGGGGGGTCCACTGACCTCCCTGACCTCTGCAGCCGTGGGCTGACTGAGGCAGGGTAGAGAGGGGCAGGTTACCTGCTCCAGACTGGGTACCACCTTGGAAGGGTCCTCTGCCATCAGGGGTGTGGCCAGGCCAGACTATCTCTGGGGCAGTTCCTTCACTAGGGGTAGGGTCAGTTCCCTGAGGAGGCTGACCCTTACCTACTGTCTGGGGGAAGAAGACTTTTCTTCAACCCTTGTGCTCTCTTTTGGGGGAGAGTGGGCCACTCTTCCAGGCTTCATCTCTCCATAATTTTTCTGGGCTTGGGCTGTGGCCATCACAGCCCCACTAACCTTTACAGGGACGCCCAGCATTCTCAGATGGGTTTGGTGTTCAACTTCAGCCCAGGCTGTAACTTTCAGATCATTGCCCATAAGGCAATCTACAGGCAAGTTGGGGGACACTGCCACTCTTTTTGGGCCTGTGACCCCTTCCCAGCTGAGATTGACTATGGCCATGGGGTGATCTGTTCTGACACCATCTATGTTGGTCACCTGGGGGCAGATTTACAAGCCCCCTGCGCCACCAGTACGTCACTTTTCGTGACGTACTGGTGGCGCAGGGGGCTCCTCGATATTTACAAGGAGAGGAAAAGCCACCATGCGTGACTTTTCCTCTCCTTGTAAATACCGTCCCTTCACACGCAGCACTTTGCGGTGAAGGGGCGTTCCATGGGTGTTGCTGTGGGTGTTCCCACGCAACACCCATGGAACTAGACACATCTCCAGAATTACGAGAAATCGTAACTCTGGAGATGCGTCTGAGCTACGCCACCCTAGAGGTGGCGTAGCGAGGCGCACCGAGGAGAAATGTTTTCATTTCTCCTCGTTTTCCTCTTTCAATGCGTGCTGCATTCTGCAGCACGCATTGAAAGAGGAAAAGCCTGTACTGATTGTTTTTGTGCAGAAAGGTGCCCCTTCCTGCACAGAAACAATCTCCCCATGGCGCAGGCATCCTTGCACCATGGTGCAAGGGTGCCTGCGCCGGCGCTTGGCAGCTGTTTGTGCGCCAGCGCAGGGGAGAGCACAGGAATGCGACATATTCTTGTAAATATGTCGCATTCCTGTGCTCTGAAAGTGCCGCAGCGTGGCGCAGCCAAAGGGCTTGCAGCGCCACGCTGCGGCACTTTCTTGTAGATCTGCCCCCTGGTATTTAAACTCAGGTAAAATCTGGTGAGGGGGGACTAGTTTCCCTGCCACCATGGTGACACTAGCCCCTGTGTCCCTGAATGCCACAGCCTTCTGACCATTAATTTTTGGCTCCAGTCTGTACCTGCCCAATGCATTGGGGCCCATGGTAAAGGTGGCAAATCCTATACCACCATCAGAGTCAGAGGAGTCTGTTGAGGGGGTCCTGTCTAACCTAGGGCCCACCTCTATTCCCCTTGCAAAAGCACCTAACTTTTTGGGTGCACTACTCCCAACTGGAGGATTACTACTGGTAGTACCAGGAGGGGTGGTAGTATTTGTTGGAGGAACATTTTCTTTATTGCCAATCCTGGGACAACTGGGATCAGATTTCCAGTGCCCAGGCTTTTTACAGACATGGCAATAGGGTTTCTTTTCAGGAGAGGAAGGAGTTTGGGACCCACCCCCAGAAGAGGACTTTTGGGGCCCTGTAGTGGATTTATCCTTAGATTTATCCCCACCTTTCTCTTGGGACTTGGTAGAATCTTTCTTCTGGTCACCACCCTGATTCTTAGGCCTTACCCTGGTTCTGACCCATTTGTCTGCCTTCTTTCCCAATTCTTGGGGAGAGGTCAGATCAGAGTCCACCAGGTACTGGTGTAAAAACTGGTTGTGACAATTATTAAGGATCTGCTCCCTCATAATCAAATTGTACAATCCTATAAAGTCATGCACTTTGCTGCCATGTATCCAACCTTCCAGAGCCTTAGCAGAACAATCAACAAAGTCAACCCAGTCTTGAGTAACCCTGGGCATAACACTTCGCTACGCTCACGGAGCATGCAAAGTTTGTGCTACTACACACAATGCAAATTGCATGTAGCAGAGTGAATAACTGTGCTAATTGACATAGTGTAGCAGCAGTAAAATAAACACCTTCAAATACTTTGATAAAGCAATTTTCTATGCTAAAAAGCATATAACCAATTCACAAAAATGAACTTTGACAATAAAATATCAAGCAATGAGAGAGGTGATGATTTTGGAGTCCCCCTAACCTAGGGGAGGACCAAGCAGATGCCTTGAACACAAAAAGCATATCATGTGAACGATTCAATGGTGGTCCCTTCCTCCTAGGACCACCCCAAGCACAGTTATGGGCAAAAATACAATCCCAACCAAAGGCCCTGCAAAGCATTATGGGACAAGATTAGCAGTGGGCAGTGAATATTATAGTGTCCAATATCAAAATAATTCTACAAAGAGCTGCAGTTCAACTAGTCGTTACTAGATGTCCCTCACGAGTCAAATGCAAAAGCATTGAAATTATTAATACATCAAGCTGCAGTTCCACTAGTCGTTACAAGATGTCCCTCACGAGTCATTGAAACCCTTTCATGAAGCTTTTGCATTTGACTCGTGAGGGACATCTAGTAACGACTAGTGGAACTGCAGCTCTTTGTAGAATTATTTTGATATTGGATACTATAATATTCACTGCCCACTGCTAATCTCGTCCCATAATGCTTTGCAGGGCCTTTGGTTGGGATTGTATTTTTGCCAATAACTGTGCTTGGGGTGGTCCTAAGAGGATGGGACCACCACTGAATGGTTCAAAAGATGTGTTTTTTGTTTTCAAGGCATCTGCTTGGTTCTCTCCCTAGGTTAGGGAGGATCCCAAAATCATCACCTCTCTCACTGTTTGTTAATTTATCGTTTTCACTTTTGTGTAGTAACTATATGCATTTTTAGCATATAAAGACAGAGATATTTATTTTATCTTAACTTGCACTGTACAAGATGCTTTTGGCAATTATTGTACAGTGCAGTCAAGCTACACAGCTACGCTCTACGCAATGTGCATAGCTACGTGTAGTTGAAAATGTACTTCACGTAGCTACGTGAAGTGCTACTACGCAAACTACGCCCAGGCTTAGTCTTAAGTCTGAGTCTTTTGGGTATCTCTGAACTTCAACCTATACTGTTCAGTGGTTAGGCCAAACCCATCAATCAGAGCACTCTTCAAGACTTTGTAATTGTCAGCATCCTCTTCTCTAACAGTGAGGAGCTTATCTCTACCTTTCTCTGCAAAGGAGAGCCACAATATTGCTGCCCACTGCTCCTGAGGGACCCTCTGTACTTTACAGGCCCTCTCCAGTGCAGTTATCCATTTGTGGTTTTCATCCCCACTCTGGTAGGGAGGGACAATCTTGCTCAGGTTTCTATGGTCATAAGACCTTTCCCTACCACTAGGGAAGTTGCTGCCACCATGGGACTCTAGTCCCATCTTTTTCTTTGCCTTTCAAGCTCTAGGGACTCCCTGTCTATATCCAACTGCTCTCTTCTGAGTCTCAACTGAGCTTCTCCATACTTGAGCAGTCTCTCTTTCCTTTCATGAGAGGATTCCCTCCTATGAGAGGAAACAGAGGTCCCTATTGAGGTGCCAGAATGGTCAGACTCCTGAGAAGGAGATCTGGGCCTTCTAGGCACACTCTCAACTCTTCCTGGTGGGACAAAGGGGAGGTCATCCTGATCCTCCTCTTCCTCCACAGGAATAGCTGGGTTTTCCAGGTCAAGGTCATTGTCACCTTCCTGGCCAGTTTCAGAGGGGGGTCCTGGGTGATATCACCCCTGGCCCCTTCCTCATCTTCTGCCCCACCCTCTCTGCCTACCCCTTCAGGCCCTATAGGTCTTCTGAGATCATCTAGCAGGAGCATCTCCATGAGACGTTGGGTGTTGGCACTTTTGCCTGTCTTCAACTTCCTAATCTTGCACAACTCTCTCAATTCCAAGAATGGGAGGTTGTCATATTTGGATGGCAGGAGCCCACTGGTTCCTGGTAGTGAAGACATTACTAGTGAGGTGTGGTGTATGCACTACCTACTCTAGTGTGGCCTACTAAACTCTCTTGAGTTGTAGAAAGGGTGTGCTAGCCCTTAACACACAACTCTAAGTTCAGTAGAACTTACTGTATACTAAGCTTGTTTTATATGTACCTAAGGTACCCTTAGTGGTTTTCAGTTGATCAATTCAATTGAGATTATCTGGTAAAACAATAGCAAGCTGGAATCCCACACGCTGCACACCAATGTGAGAAGTTGGCCTTGTATATGCTGTCCACTAATTATAGTGGGCACCTTGCACCAGTCCAAACAACCCCTTATTGGAGATAGGTTAAAGACAACCTTTATTGAAAGCTATCCTAGTGGTAGCTATGGAGAGCAGCCTTCAGGCTAAGTCTTGAAGGAATGTAAAGCAGCTTGTTTTACCAGTCTATAATCTCTTGAGTGACCAAATGAAAGAGGACCACACCAGGTATATATTTAAAATATATGTATTTAGTCTTAAACACACCCCTCTAGTCTCTTTATGAGTCTAGAGTTCGAAGTACATAAGTTACAAGTCGAATATCAACAGTAATAGCACAAATACACGTTTGAGCCCTAGGGGCGTACCAAACCATATACCAATAAAGTGGTATAAGAACCACGACTGAGCTAGACACAAGGCCTAGAGCCTGTAGAAGTGCTTGGCCCTCAAGGAACCACCCAAGGTAGTGACACAGGGGAACCACGGGGGACGCGTGCAGTGTGAGAACACAGCTGCGAGCCGCCGCTGACTTCTATGGGGAATGTCGCGGTTGGAGTTTTAAAGACAAAGGACACTTAGAGGAGGACTTGGAGCAAACCCCTTTAGAACTAGGTTGTTCTAGAGTCAATACCCAAGGGAGCACCAGAGTACTCGAGTTACCTCACCCAGGGAAGCCGGGTGCATAGGTGTCTTTCGGGGTCGGGTTTCGTCGTCGTTTTCAATGGCGATCTGCTGCAAAGTGCTGCTGGCGACCAAGTCGAAAGTGTTCAGGTGGATCCAAGGGTGGATCAAAGATCTGAAGAACCTGAAAGCAGAGGGGACAGAGTCTGGGTCACTAGCCAGTGACCAGGAAGGCGATGAGCAGATGCCGACCGGTGTCGGGTGCTTCAGGTAGGTTGATGGTCGTCTTGACTCTTCAGCCACGAGGTCCAGGAGGTGTCGACGACAACCAGGAGCTGGATTCGAGCTGTCCCACAACGTCTGTCGATTGCTGGGGTGTCGGCGACCGGATTGGACCCAAGAAGCCTAGGCAACGGCAAGTCACGTGGAAACAAAGAAAGGACGTTGATGCAGACCAGCAAGGTCTGGGGGACTCACCCAGCGAGGGTAAGTCAGGGCACGTTTGGAGCAACCATGGAAGCCCAAGCAAAAGAAGAGTTGCCTTCGAGAGGGCCCACTAGCCAATGGACTAGCGACCGCGAAGGAGCCTTGAGTGGACGCACTTGGAGCTGGCTCACAGGACACTCGTGGAGTGGAGGCCAGTGATCTTCGGTGCAGTCGGTGCTGGAGGCGGGGGCTACTCGGAGCCCAAAGCACAACTTCGTGGAAGACCAGGAAGAGGATGCACTTGCAAAAGTTCTCGGTGTCCAGGGGTCACGGTTCCACGTTACCCACGACAGCTACGGGCCTCAGCTTCGCTGGGGACTCAGGGCAGCCTCGGGGAAGTCTGGAAGTCCACCTCTGGTGTTGCAAAGACTTCGGCATCCGGCGGGAGCTTCAGCGATGCAGACCGGACAATTGCTTCTTAGGTGCCTGCCAAGCAGGGGAGTCACTCCTTGACCCCAAGGGATATTTTTCAGTCCTCTAAACTTCAAGTAGAGCGTCGAAGGTCCAAGATTCAGTGTCAGAGTTTCGTCCAGGGTAATCTAAAGTCCTAAGGACTGGGGTCCCATACTTATACTAAGTTAGGGGTTGGACATACTCTGGGGACCCACCTATGGGAGGGTCAGGGAAGAGGGGTGGTTACACCCATTCCCTTTGTCCAGTTTCATGCCAGAGCAGGGGCAGGTAGCCCCTGCAACCGGTTTGAACTGGCATATGCACAGGGACACCAAGTGTGCCCCCAGTGCAGGACTTCAAAGCACCAGAGAGTGCTCCCGCCCAGCCCCAATACACACTATCCTGTCTTGGGAGGTGGTTACACCTCCCTTCGACAGGAAACCTATTGTCCAGGCCTCCCCTGCCGGAGTTTCAGTCAGCAGCAGGAGGCCAGACCCGTGTCTGTGGCAGCGGCATCCATTTTGTGATGCCAGGGCTCTGGAAAGAAGTTACCGGGTAGCCCGGTGGGTACATGTCTCTCCCTCTAGAAGGGTGGAATGCTACCCCCGCCGCCAGGACTGGCGGGGGGGTAGTATTCCAAGATGTTTGACACCAAACACGACATGTTTTGGTGCAGCCAGTCCAAAGTTAGCATTGTACCGCGAGGATATAATGCACTTAAGAGTATATGGTCAGGCTGTACCACAAACAGCATCAGAGGAGGGACTCTGAACGCTGCAGAGGGGCTCTGCTCATGCAGGGGCACCCTCTCACATAAAAACCAAGCACTCTGCCTTTAGGATTGTAAAGGCCTGCCATAGGAGTGACTTATAGGTTTATATGTGTGTGCATTGGTAGTGATATAGGTAGCCTATATCCCAGTAAGGGGTGCATGCACCACCTTACCCAGGCTGCAGTAGCAGACCTGCGGTGTCATTTTGGCTGGCCTTCCAGGGTGGCATAATACATGCTTCAGCCCCTGGCAGGCCTCTGGGGTACCTATGCCCTGGGTACATAGTATACCATATACTAGGGACTTATAAGGGCACTCCAGATTCCAATCAAAGATGTACCTAAGGTACATGGAAACCATTTTATAGAGGAAGCAGATAGACTGGGGCCCTGAATAGCAGGATCCCAGTCCAACTAAGTCATAAACCAGCAAAACACCAGGAAAAAAGTGGGGGCAACCATATAGTCAGATTCCACCTTCCTACATAACCCCCCCCCCCAAACGAAAGGAGATAAGGCTAACCTTGGCCAGTTGAGCTTTTATTGACTAAGTGGCCACATAAGGAAGCACCTGCACTAGCATGGTTGCCCCCTGTCTTATGGTCCACTAAGCAATCCCTCACCCTAAGGGTATGAGAGGGTCTCCACCATGGGGAATTACTACCTGTGGTGTGCTTTGGTAAAGTACAAGGTTGGTGAGGTGTCTGAGTAGGGAAGTGAGGCCCTAGGAAGGTTGGTCTCAGCTTCCTCAGATCACTGGTCACCATGTATGCCTGTCTTTCTATGACTGAGTTGCACTTTGTTCTAAGGGTCAACCTTTGGCTGCCTACAGCTGGGGGTTGGGTCCCTTTGGATGGACCACTGGAGGGACATGGCAGGTTTGGAACCTTTTGGTCCCAGGTTTGCCCTTGCCTAACAGAGTCCTTCTGGGGAGGTCCCTACACAATGGTATGGGGGATCCCTCAGTGTGTTGAGGAATTTTCACCGGGCTAGGGCTACTAGACTGGGTGCCCCTAATCTGCTGATGGGGGGTTCCTCTGGACAGGAGACCCGGGGGGTCCACTGACCTCCCTGACCTCTGCAGCCGTGGGCTGACTGAGGCAGGGTAGAGAGGGGCAGGTTACCTGCTCCAGACTGGGTACCACCTTGGAAGGGTCCTCTGCCATCAGGGGTGTGGCCAGGCCAGACTATCTCTGGGGCAGTTCCTTCACTAGGGGTAGGGTCAGTTCCCTGAGGAGGCTGACCCTTACCTACTGTCTGGGGGGGAAGAAGACTTTTCTTCAACCCTTGTGCTCTCTTTTGGGGGAGAGTGGGCCATTCTTCCAGGCTTCATCTCTCCATAATTTTTCTGGGCTTGGGCTGTGGCCATCACAGCCCCACTAACCTTTACAGGGACGCCCAGCATTCTCAGATGGGTTTGGTGTTCAACTTCAGCCCAGGCTGTAACTTTCAGATCATTGCCCATAAGGCAATCTACAGGCAAGTTGGGGGACACTGCCACTCTTTTTGGGCCTGTGACCCCTTCCCAGCTGAGATTGACTATGGCCATGGGGTGATCTGTTCTGACACCATCTATGTTGGTCACCTGGTATTTAAACTCAGGTAAAATCTGGTGAGGGGGGACTAGTTTCCCTGCCACCATGGTGACACTAGCCCCTGTGTACCTGAATGCCACAGCCTTCTGACCATTAATTTTTGGCTCCAGTCTGTACCTGCCCAATGCATTGGGGCCCATGGTAAAGGTGGCAAATCCTATACCACCATCAGAGTCAGAGGAGTCTGTTGAGGGGGTCCTGTCTAACCTAGGGCCCACCTCTGTTCCCCTTGCAAAAGCACCTAACTTTTTGGGTGCACTACTCCCAACTGGAGGATTACTACTGGTAGTACCAGGAGGGGTGGTAGTATTTGTTGGAGGAACATTTTCTTTATTGCCAATCCTGGGACAACTGGGATCAGATTTCCAGTGCCCAGGCTTTTTACAGACATGGCAATAGGGTTTCTTTTCAGGAGAGGAAGGAGTTTGGGACCCACCCCCAGAAGAGGACTTTTGGGGCCCTGTAGTGGATTTATCCTTAGATTTATCCCCACCTTTCTCTTGGGACTTGGTAGAATCTTTCTTCTGGTCACCACCCTGATTCTTAGGCCTTACCCTGGTTCTGACCCATTTGTCTGCCTTCTTTCCCAATTCTTGGGGAGAGGTCAGATCAGAGTCCACCAGGTACTGGTGTAAAAACTGGTTGTGACAATTATTAAGGATCTGCTCCCTCATAATCAAATTGTACAATCCTATAAAGTCATGCACTTTGCTGCCATGTATCCAACCTTCCAGAGCCTTAGCAGAACAATCAACAAAGTCAACCCAGTCTTGAGTAACCCTGGGCATAATACTTCGCTACGCTCATGGAGCATGCAAAGTTTGTGCTACTACACACAATGCAAATTGCATGTAGCAGAGTGAATAACTGTGCTAATTGACATAGTGTAGCAGCAGTAAAATAAACACCTTCAAATACTTTGATAAAGCAATTTTCTATGCTAAAAAGCATATAACCAATTCACAAAAATGAACTTTGACAATAAAATATCAAGCAATGAGAGAGGTGATGATTTTGGAGTCCCCCTAACCTAGGGGAGGACCAAGCAGATGCCTTGAACACAAAAAGCATATCATGTGAACGATTCAATGGTGGTCCCTTCCTCCTAGGACCACCCCAAGCACAGTTATGGGCAAAAATACAATCCCAACCAAAGGCCCTGCAAAGCATTATGGGACAAGATTAGCAGTGGGCAGTGAATATTATAGTGTCCAATATCAAAATAATTCTACAAAGAGCTGCAGTTCAACTAGTCGTTACTAGATGTCCCTCACGAGTCAAATGCAAAAGCATTGAAATTATTAATACATCAAGCTGCAGTTCCACTAGTCGTTACAAGATGTCCCTCACGAGTCAAATGCAAAAGCATTGAAACCCTTTCATGAAGCTTTTGCATTTGACTCGTGAGGGCATCTAGTAACGACTAGTGGAACTGCAGCTCTTTGTAGAATTATTTTGATATTGGATACTATAATATTCACTGCCCACTGCTAATCTCGTCCCATAATGCTTTGCAGGGCCTTTGGTTGGGATTGTATTTTTGCCAATAACTGTGCTTGGGGTGGTCCTAAGAGGATGGGACCACCACTGAATGGTTCAAAAGATGTGTTTTTTGTTTTCAAGGCATCTGCTTGGTTCTCTCCCTAGGTTAGGGAGGATCCCAAAATCATCACCTCTCTCACTGTTTGTTAATTTATCGTTTTCACTTTTGTGTAGTAACTATATGCATTTTTAGCATATAAAGACAGAGATATTTATTTTATCTTAACTTGCACTGTACAAGATGCTTTTGGCAATTATTGTACAGTGCAGTCAAGCACACAGCTACACTCTACGCAATGTGCATAGCTACGTGTAGTTGAAAATGTACTTCACGTAGCTACGTGAAGTGCTACTACGCAAACTACGCCCAGGCTTAGTCTTGAGTCTGAGTCTTTTGGGTATCTCTGAACTTCAACCTATACTGTTCAGTGGTTAGGCCAAACCCATCAATCAGAGCACTCTTCAAGACTTTGTAATTGTCAGCATCCTCTTCTCTAACAGTGAGGAGCTTATCTCTACCTTTCTCTGCAAAGGAGAGCCACAATATTGCTGCCCACTGCTCCTGAGGGACCCTCTGTACTTTACAGGCCCTCTCCAGTGCAGTTATCCATTTGTGGTTTTCATCCCCACTCTGGTAGGGAGGGACAATCTTGCTCAGGTTTCTATGGTCATAAGACCTTTCCCTACCACTAGGGAAGTTGCTGCCACCATGGGACTCTAGTCCCATCTTTTTCTTTGCCTTTCAAGCTCTAGGGACTCCCTGTCTATATCCAACTGCTCTCTTCTGAGTCTCAACTGAGCTTCTCCATACTTGAGCAGTCTCTCTTTCCTTTCATGAGAGGATTCCCTCCTATGAGAGGAAACAGAGGTCCCTATTGAGGTGCCAGAATGGTCAGACTCCTGAGAAGGAGATCTGGGCCTTCTAGGCACACTCTCAACTCTTCCTGGTGGGACAAAGGGGAGGTCATCCTGATCCTCCTCTTCCTCCACAGGAATAGCTGGGTTTTCCAGGTCAAGGTCATTGTCACCTTCCTGGCCAGTTTCAGAGGGGGGTCCTGGGTGATATCACCCCTGGCCCCTTCCTCATCTTCTGCCCCACCCTCTCTGCCTACCCCTTCAGGCCCTATAGGTCTTCTGAGATCATCTAGCAGGAGCATCTCCATGAGACGTTGGGTGTTGGCACTTTTGCCTGTCTTCAACTTCCTAATCTTGCACAACTCTCTCAATTCCAAGAATGGGAGGTTGTCATATTTGGATGGCAGGAGCCCACTGGTTCCTGGTAGTGAAGACATTACTAGTGAGGTGTGGTGTATGCACTACCTACTCTAGTGTGGCCTACTAAACTCTCTTGAGTTGTAGAAAGGGTGTGCTAGCCCTTAACACACAACTCTAAGTTCAGTAGAACTTACTGTATACTAAGCTTGTTTTATATGTACCTAAGGTACCCTTAGTGGTTTTCAGTTGATCAATTCAATTGAGATTATCTGGTAAAACAATAGCAAGCTGGAATCCCACACGCTGCACACCAATGTGAGAAGTTGGCCTTGTATATGCTGTCCACTAATTATAGTGGGCACCTTGCACCAGTCCAAACAACCCCTTATTGGAGATAGGTTAAAGACAACCTTTATTGAAAGCTATCCTAGTGGTAGCTATGGAGAGCAGCCTTCAGGCTAAGTCTTGAAGGAATGTAAAGCAGCTTGTTTTACCAGTCTATAATCTCTTGAGTGACCAAATGAAAGAGGACCACACCAGGTATATATTTAAAATATATGTATTTAGTCTTAAACACACCCCTCTAGTCTCTTTATGAGGCTAGAGGTCGAAGTACATAAGTTACAAGTCGAATATCAACAGTAATAGCACAAATACACGTTTGAGCCCTAGGGGCATACCAAACCATATACCAATAAAGTGGTATAAGAACCACGACTGAGCTAGACACAAGGCCTAGAGCCTGTAGAAGTGCTTGGCCCTCAAGGAACCACCCAAGGTAGTGACGCAGGGGACCCACGGGGGACGCGTGCAGTGTGAGAACACAGCTGCGAGCCGCCGTTGACTTCTATGGGGAATGTCGCGGTTGGAGTTTTAAAGAAAAAGGACACTTAGAGGAGGACTTGGAGCAAACACCTTTAGAACTAGGTTGTTCTAGAGTCAATACCCACGGGAGCACCAGAGTACTCGAGTTACCTCACCCAGGGAAGCCGGATGCATAGGTGTCTTTCGGGGTCCGGTTTCGTCGTCGTTTTCAATGGCGATCTGCTGCAAAGTGCTGCTGGCGACCAAGTCGAAAGTGTTCGGGTGGATCCAAGGGTGGATCGAAGATCTGAAGAACCTGAAAGCAGAGGGGACAGAGTCTGGGTCACTAGCCAGTGACCAGGAAGGCGATGAGCAGATGCCCACCGATGTCGGGTGCTTCAGGTAGGTTGACGGTCGTCTTGACTCTTCAGCCACGAGGTCCAGGAGGCGTCGACGACAACCAGGAGCTGGATTCGAGCTGTCCCACGACGTCTGTCGATTGCTGGGGTGTTGGCGACCGGATTGGACCCACCAAGCCTTGGCAACGGCAAGTCACGTGGAAACAAAGAAAGGACGTTGATGCAGACCAGCAAGGTCTGGGGGACTCACCCAGCGAGGGTAAGTCAGGGCACATCTAGAGCAACCAGGGAAGCCCAAGCAGAAGAAGAGTTGCCTTTGAGAGGGCCCACTAGCCAACAGACTAGCGACCGCGAAGGAGCCTCGAGTGGACGCACTTGGAGCTGGCTCACAGGACACTCGTGGAGTGGAGGCCAGTGATCTTCGGTGCAGTCGGTGCTGGAGGCGGGGGCTACTCGGAGCCCAAAGCACAACTTCGTGGAAGACCAGTAAGAGGATGCACTTGCAAAAGTTCTCAGTGTCCAGGGGTCACGGTTCCACGTTATCCACGACAGCTACGGGCCTCAGCTTCGCTGGGGACTCAGGACAGCCTCGGGGAAGTCTGGAAGTCCACCTCTGGTGTTGCAAAGACTTCGGCATCCGGCGGGAGCTTCAGCGATGCAGACCGGACAATTGCTTCTTAGGTGCCTGCCAAGCAGGGGAGTCACTCCTTGACCCCAAGGGAGATTCTTCAGTCCTCTAATCTTCAAGTAGAGCGTCGAAGGTCCAGGATTCAGTGTCAGAGTTTCGTCCAGGGTAATCTAAAGTCCTAAGGACTGGGGTCCCATACTTATACTAAGTTAGGGGTTGGACATACTCTGGGGACCCACCTATGGGAGGGTCAGGGAAGAGGGTGGTTACACCCCTTCCCTTTGTCCAGTTTCGCGCCAGAGCAGGGGCAGGTAGCCCCTGCAACCGGTTTGAACTGGCATATGCACAGGGACACCAAGTGTGCCCCCAGTGCAGGACTTCAAAGCACCAGAGAGTGCTCCCGCCCAGCCCCAATACACACTATCCTGTCTGGGGAGGTGGTTACACCTCCCTTCGACAGGAAACCTATTGTCCAGGCCTCCCCTGCCGGAGTTTCAGTCAGCAGCAGGAGGACAGACCCGTGTCTGTGGCAGCGGCATCCATTTTGTGATGCCAGGGCTCTGGAAAGAAGTTACCGGGTAGCCCGGTGGGTACATGTCTCTCCCTCTAGAAGGGTGGAACGCTACCCCCACCGCCAGGACTGGCGGGGGGGTAGTATTCCAAGATGCTTGACACCAAACACAACATGTTTTGGTGCAGCCAGTCCAAAGTTAGCATTGTACCGCGAGGATATAATGCACTTAAGAGTATATGGTCAGGGTGTACCACAAACAGCATCAGAGGAGGGACTCCGAATGCTGCAGAGGGGCTCTGCTCATGCAGGGGCACCCTCTCACATAAAAACCAAGCACTCTGCCTTTAGGATTGTAAAGGCCTGCCATAGGAGTGACTTATAGGTTTATATGTGTGTGCATTGGTAGTGATATAGGTAGCCTATATCCCAGTAAGGGGTGCATGCACCACCTTACCCAGGCTGCAGTAGCAGACCTGTGGTGTCATTTTGGCTGGCCTTCCAGGGGTGACATAATACATGCTTCAGCCCCTGGCAGGCCTCTGGGGTACCTATGCCCTGGGTACATAGTATACCATATACTAGGGACTTATAAGGGCACTCCAGATTCCAATCAAAGATGTACCTAAGGTACATGGAAACCATTTTATAGAGGAAGCAGATAGACTGGGGCCCTGAATAGCAGGATCCCAGTCCAACTAAGTCATAAACCAGCAAAACACCAGGAAAAAAGTGGGGGCAACCATATAGTCAGATTCCACCTTCCTGCCAAACAGTGGATTTTTGTACAGTAGCGTAAAGCGAGGTAAAGTCTAGTACAAAGGAGTGGAGTCGAGTGGGGTAACGTAGTGTGGAGTAAAGTATAATAGTGTGTGTTGGTGTGTCACAGAGCAGAGTCGTGTGGAGTGGAGTGGCATAGCGTAGGTAGTAAACTGTTATAAATTTAGTGGGGTCTTGTACATTAAAGTGAAGGGCTGTGTCATAGAGTATAGAAAAGGGTTGTATAGTGGACTAGAGTGTTGCACAATGGAGTATACGTTCATAGAGTGGAGTATAGAGTTGGACAAATGTGTGTATGGGGAAAGAGTAGAGTGTCATAGAGTGCCATGAAGTGCAGTAGTCTCTTTTATAGTGGAGCTATATAGAGTGGAGGAGAGTGTCCTACAGTGGAGCAGCGTAGAGTGAAGTGGCGAAGAGTGGATTACCATACATTGGAGTAGTACACAGTGAAGTGTGGTACAGTGGAATACCATACACTGCAGTGTAGAAGAGTGGAGTGGAATAGCATGGAGGTGAGTGGTGTACAGTGGAGTGGCGTAGAGTGGATTACCATACATTGGAGTAGTACACAGTGAAGTGTGGTACAGTGGAATACCATACACTGGAGTGTAGAAGAGTGGAGTGGAATAGCGTAGAGGGGAGTGGTGTACAGTGGAGTGGCGTAGAGTGGATTAGCATACATTCAATTCTATTATATTCTATTTGTATTTATAGAGTGCATGGTTGCCCGTAGGCATCCCAGCGCTAGCAAACGAGTCCAATGTTATGTTCGGAGGTGGGGGGGGGTCAGTTGTCGAATAGCCATGATTTTAGCATTTTGTGGAACCTGAGTTCATTATCAGTGAGTCTAAGATTGAGGGGAGGGCGTTCCATAGCTTAGCCACACTAGAGCCAAAGGAGTGCCCTCCACTTTAAATGGAAAGAACCTCAGCCAGATGGGCATTGAAGGATTGAAGGGTTCTACTGAGTTAGTGAGGGGAGATCAATGTTCTGAGGATGGAGGGGCATTTTTGATGAAAAGCCCTCTGGGCAATGTTGAGGGCTTTGAATATAAATTTTCTGTTCAATGGGAGCCAGTGCAGGGGGGCTTGAGTCTGTCGAGCTGAGTTGCATCTGGGGATATTAAGGACGACTTGGGTGCTGCATTCTGTACCACCTGCAATTTGTTGATCACAGTTTCTGGGGCACACAGGTATAGTGAATTCCTGTAGTGCAGGCGGGAGAGAATTAATGTCTGGACTACGATGCTCCTAGAGAGAGGGGGAAAAAGGTGGAGTATTTTACGAATCATTCTGAAAATGCCAAAGCAGCCAGTGGAGAGTTTAGTGGCTTGGGCTTTTATGCTCTGTGAGTTGTCCAACCATACCCCCAGGAGGCAGGGGCTGTGTCAAGGCATTCTGGCCAGCTGTGTTAAGATTGGGGCTTGGGCATAAGCTCTGTTTTCCCTCCATAACATTTGAGACAGGCATCTGTCATTCATCTTGCTACTCTCTCCAGACATGCTCCCAGATTGGGGAAAAGAGGGTCCCGTCCATTGGTTAGAGAGAGTACCAGTTGAATATCATCGACGTACGACACCACCGGCATGTCGTATGACAAGACGATTTCTGCTACTGGAAGCATATATATATTAAAAAGTGTTAGACTCCGGGACAAACCCTGTCGAACTCTACACTGTAAAGGGAAAGTGTCTGAGGAGCGAGAACCTTCAAAGGCTTGACATGTCCTATCTTTCAGGAAGAAGGAGAAACATTTCAGAGCCATTCCCGTGACACCTTTGCTATTAGTTCTATTAATGAGGATCTCATGGTTCAACGAGTCGAAGTCTGGGCTGAGGTCAAGAAGTATGATGGCAGCAGTGGCACCATGATCAAGCAGCATTTTTGCCCCCTCTATAACTGCCGGGAGGGTGGGTTTTGTACTATGTTTGGGGCGAAATCCGGTTTGGGTGCGCTGTAAGACATTGTTTGTTTCTAAGAAGTCTGAGAGATGCTGATTGACTTGTTTTTCTAGGACTTTGCTCAGACCAGCGAGTAATGAGATTGGTCTGTAGTTACTTGGGAAAAGGGGGTCCAGGTTGTTTATTTTTTGGGAGGGCTAAACCATGCTGTGTTTCCATGCGGGTGGCACTGAGCCTTTTGTCAAGGAAAGGTTAACCATCTCCAACATGATCAGAAAGTTGACCTTCGCTACTTTGGACAGAATATGCGGGGAGCTGGATCACAGGGAGATCCCGATTTGACTTTACTAAACAGCAGTGTGAAGTTGTCGAGGGTGACGGTGGTAAAGTTCGTGAGTCCGGCTTTTTCCACTGCCTGGTTGTAAACAAAAGCGTTGGGGATGGGGTGCGTGTCTGATCTGTGGAGTGATAGGTATATCTGTGATTTTTTCAGAAAACATTCTGCAAGGTCATTGCAGCGTACTGATGTTGGTTCGGGGGAAGTAATGTATGGTGATGCTTCCATTAGATACTATACAATATGGAAAATTTTGCAAGGGGAGTTCGAGGCATTATTAATCCTCGCTTCATAGTAAGCTGCTTGCACTTTTTTAATTTCCGAGTGATAGTCCCTCAGGGCTTCTCGATGTTCTGCTTTGCTTACTTCCCTAAAATCTCTCCTCCATTTCCTTTCGGCTTCTTTGCATTTGTTCTTCTGAGTTAGGAGGTAGGGGGTGTACCACAGGGCGGATATGTCCTTTGTACGCCGTTTGAAGGGGATGACTTGGTCCAGTGAGTGAGTTATCCACTGGATAACCTTGTCATTTGCAGTTTGCGTGTCCATGCCTACGTTAGGTATGGAGCCTTTCAGTATGTGTTTCCACTGTTCGCCATGGAGTTTAGACCAGCTGCTGTCTCGCTGGGTGATTGGACTAGCCAGTGGGTTGCTTCTTGGTGTGTTCACCAAAAAATGAATCAGGAGATGATCTGACCATACTATCGGGATAGGATCTAGGACGTGAAGATGGGGGATATTGGAAAAGCTGGGATCAAGCAGCTGGCCTCTCTCATGAGTGGTGCTGGTGACTTTCTGTGACATCTGTATGGCTGAGAGGTCGTCCAGAAATCCGGAGGCTTGTGGGCCTGCTGGATCTTCCAGGTGTATGTTGAAGTCGCCTAGTACAGTGACATTGGGTTTGCTAATAGCCCAGCTGGTGTTTGTGTCCAGGAGGGCCCGGGTAAAGTGGCTGCAAGGGCCCGGTGGCCTCTAAAGGAGCACCCAGGAAAAGGTATAAGAAGAGGTCGGGGAGATTTCGAAGGTCACGCTTTTGCAGTCTGGGAGGGGGAGGTGTTCATGTAGGCATTTTGAAGGTGTCCTTGAAGATAATGGCAGCCCCCCCCCCACCCTTCTTGTCTGATCTGTCTCTTCTGCATATGAGGAAACCCGGGGGCAGGGCTTGGTTAATATCCAGCCAAGATTTCGGGTGGAGCCAGGTTTCTTTCAGAAACACTGGGGCATATGTACTGGTCCCTATCGCCACCACAACGTCACTTTTATCGACATTGTGGTGGCGATAGAAGATTAGCCTTATTTACAAGGCAGCGTTAAGCCACTTAGATAGTTAGCGTGGAAGGGGTGGGAAGTGGGTGTTGCGGTGGGCGTTCCACCGCAACATCTATTGATTTTGACGCTGCCCGCTATGTACAAGGGCAGCATACATAGGAGGCAGCATCAAAATTAAGACCAGGAAAAACCTGGTCTTAAGTTGGTGAAACGAGGAGAAATGCATTATTTCTTCTCGTCTTTGCTTTTTTCCATGTGTGCTGCCTTGTGCAGCACACATAGAAAAAGCAAAATGCCATGGATTGTTTATGTACAGGAAGGTTCCCCTTCCTGTACATAAACAATCTTTAAAAAATGCCATTTTGTGACCTTCATGTGTGCTGCATCAAGCAGCACACATGAAAGTGACAAAATGGCATTTCAGGATTGTTTATGTGCAGGAAGGGACACCTTCCTACACATAAACAATCCTCCCCTGCACGCAGACACCCTTGCACTATGGTGCAAGGGTGCCTGCTTGGCGCTTACACTGCTAAGTGTAGGGACATCGCAGGAGGAAACGCAAGGCTGCACCATATCGTTGTGAATATGGTGCAGCATTGAGTTTCAGAAGTGGCGGAGTGAGGCGTTAAGCCATGACGGCTAACACTTCACTCCGCCACTTCGATTGTGCATATCCCCCACTGTGTCAGGTTTGTTTTCCTCTCGGAGGGAGAAGCGTTCTAGTTTGTGAGCTGGCACGGACCTGCATCTGAGCAGATACATGTTCCAGTTGGTTGTGTCCCTCCTGGTGGTTGGAGGATTGGAAATGTGAAGGGGATGAATAGATCAATTCCTGCATTGCAGTGTGGTTGGGTGAAGGTCAATTGAGTGTAGACACTCTTTTTTGGTTGTTCCCCTAACAGCCCGGAGATGTTTGGAGGAGTAAGTCAGCTTACTTGGGCATAGAGATGCAGGGATACTGGCCCCTGGGCCCGTTCAGGCACCGACGGGCCTGCCTTTGGCATTTAGTTCATTTGCTTTAAAAGACCCCAGTACAATTCAGATTCACATAATTTAAAAGCAGTTAAGGAACTTTTAATTTCAGCAGCGTTCAAAAGACCTCAATTACTTTACCCCCTTGAAGCGCACAGAGGCTACGTGTCACGTTAGCCGAGCGACCGCACCCCGGCCTTCATTTTATGCGGTTTGTTTGGGCCAAATTCTGAGCGAATGGAGCGCTAACCAAGATGGTGCCTCCTGAAGTGTCCGTCCCCCTTATCATGTTTGACTCGATTGTGCAAATAGCAAGTGAACTAAAGTGCAAAGTAAGCTACTTGTAAAATCAAGTAGCAATTCTGATTAACGTTTTTCAAAAAAGCATTAAAAGCATTTACTTCATTCGTTTTAAAAGACCCCAGCGCAATTCAGATTCACTTAATTTAAAAGCCCTGAAGAAGTCCATTTTCTAGTGGACGAAATGCGTTGGCTGGTTTTAAGAACACCCATAAGAAGCAAAATAAATAAATAAATATTTTTAAAAAGAAGAACCTTACTGTATTGTCCGGAATTCATTACCATCTGCTTTCGAGCAACATTTGTGCTTAATACCTGTTTGTATGTGGTGCAGCCCATGGACTTTATGTTTTTGAATCTATTTCCTCACAAGGAGGGGAGCACTTGTGTTGGGCAGAGGGTGCATACAGGGTTGTGCACACTAGACACGAAATACTGTCAAACTTGTGAAACATAGGGTTATAACGGTGTGGGTGCTTTGTCTTGTCTGATGTTCACTGACCTTTTTTGTATTGTTTAATTTAAAAGCAGTTAAGAGACTTTTACTGCGTTTCAGCAACGTTCAAAAGACCTCAATTCCTTTCTCCCTTGAAGCGCAGAGAGGCTGCTCTTATGAAACTTAGGAAACTCTTATGAATTGGAGTGGCGTCTCATACAAAAGAGTGAAATGCTGTGTTGTACAGTGTTGTAAACTGTCGTAGAGTGTAGAAGAGTGTTGTACAATAGAGTGTATGGACATAGAGTTGAGTGCAAATTTGGACAGTGAAGTGTACAGGAATGGGGTGGAGTAGAGTCTAATAGAGTGTCATAGAGTGTAGTAGAGTTTTGTAGAGTGGAATTATATAGAGTAGAGGAGAGTCCACTGGATTGGCGTAGAATGGAGTACCATATAGTGGAGTGGCATGCAGTGGAATAGCGTACACTGCAGTGTGATAGAGTGGAATTGCGTATAGTGGAGTAGCATACAGTAGAGTGGCATATAGTGGAGTTGCGTAGACTGGAGTGGCGTAGAGTGTACTAGTGTATAGTGTTGTAGCGTTCAGTGGAGTGGTGTACAGTAGAGTGGTGTAGACTGAAGTAGCATACAGTGGAGTGAGGTAGAGTGGGTTAGCATACTGTAGGAAGGTAGGATCCTTCTAGCATAATTACCCCCACTTTTTGGCTGATGTCAGTGTGTTTTGGACTAGTCTGACTGGGATCCTGCTAATCAGGACCCCAGTCACTGTGCTTCTGCCCTAAATTTGATCATGGTAAGTACTTCTGTACCCCCACAGTTGGCTACTGGTGGGTGTACCCTTGTAAGTTCTTAGTATATGGTACTAAGGTACCCAGGGCATAGGTAAATAAGGGGTCTCCTATGGGCTGCAGCATGTATTGTTCCACCCATGAGAGACCACTTAAACTGTGACTACAGGCCTGCCATTGCAGCCTGTGTGAGTTGCTACGTGCACCTCTCATGACAGATATACATTTTCTTATATCTAAGGGTCACTGCACTTAAAACCTATAAGTCACCTTTATAGCAGGCCTTTCAGTCCTGAAGGCAGGGTGCTTGGTTATAAGTGTTAAGGTGCCCCTACATGAGCAGGACACCTCTACAAACCCTGGAGTTGATTCCCCAGGCTATTTTGATACATTTAGTGGCCATCCGTCATTACGCGATGGCTGACTATGAAGTGGCTGTGCCAACCCACTAAAACATTCCGAGAGCTGGAGCAATTGATTTGAGGCTTCATCCGGAACTCAGGCCGCCACAGAATAGCACTAGGGAAATTATACGCGCCATCCTGCAAGGGAGGGCTAGCGGTCCCCAATATGGAATTATATTATTTAGCTGCACAGCTGCAGTGGGTGACGAAATGGCTCGCCGGGCATAATTTAGCTGATACAGCTTCGTCACACCCACCGTGGTCGCAATCCCAGATTTACCACTTATTTCATCTGATAGCTCGCCCCCCCATTCCATCGCCGACCTGCCTAGCCCTAGCCTATCGTTGCTACAAACGCTGCCTCTACCTCACCAGGAACACAATCCTATATGCTCCAGCGTTGCCGCTCCTGGAGACACCGAGAAACAAAGCGGGCACTCCTAATAATGCACTTACACACTGGCATGCTGCCGAGATACACACGCTCGGTGACCTATACACCGACGGTACCATGATCCCTTTCGGCAGATTGTCAGATGAGAATGACCTGCCGGCAGGCCAGTTCCTATTATACAACTCGATTACACGATCACTTGCAAAGGCTTGGGGAGACATCAACACTGAACCAGAGATGCATCTCCTGATCCAATACCTGCATGTAATGGGCAATGGGTCCCATATAGTGCATTGGCTGACAGAGGCACTGCTAACTCACACTACACAGCCCATGACAGCATTGCGTACACGGTGGGAGGAAGACAGGGGAAATCCATGGAAGGATCATGAATGGGACATGATCCTGGCCAGCCCCACGCAAATACCAAAAAACGCTAAATTCAGACTCATACAAACGTACATTACGCACAGGGCATATCTGTCTCCGGACAAGTTGAACAAGTACTTTCAATTAACTGATTCAGCATGCCCCCATTGCTCACAGATGGGTGCAAATTTTCTGCACATGATGTGGCTCTGCCCCTCCCTGCAAATATACTGGCAGGAAGTAACGGCAGCGTTAGCAACCTACACTGGCAGGCCCCAATTACATACATGGGAGGAGTGTTTACTGGGCTCTTTCCCCCGATCCAAGAAACACAGGGTTACTTCTAGGTTCACGGATCTAGGCCTTATAGTCGCCAAAAGATTAATTACTAAACAATGGAAAAGCAGAAACTCCCCCGTCCGCAAAAACTGGAAAAATTCACTAACGGTATGGGCACAGGCAGAAAGCACGGCCCTGCATAGGGAAGAGACAGCTGGCCTGCGTAAATACCCCATTGCCCAATTTTGGGACGTGATGCTGGTAGAATTGAAACAGGGAGATCAGGAACTCGAAGACAATAACTCACAAAATAGTGACGGATTGGGTTTAGATACAGGCACCTGAATGGGCCACAACTCAAGTGCTAGCCACAATACCCTAATAAACATATTGTATAAGAAGGGTAGGGATAACGTAAATAGAGGCTTGAACGATGCCAAACTGCACATTATTCAGTTCTGTGAGGCTGGGGCGCCAGATTGACAATTAGCTACCTTGAGGGCACAGCCAAATACGAAAGCTAGGGACGATCTTTGTGTGACGGAATGGTGTTGTTGTTTTATTGAATTTATGTTAAGCGCGCATTATACTATTTTATTTAATGTAGATCATGGGGCTGAGTAAAAGTCAAAATAAACAAATTGGGCACACTAGTCTATTAGGACATAGTAAACATCGGGCGCAAGAGACAAATGTTATTATATCTGTTGGACACTTAAATTGTACTGTAACCACTATGCACTACTAGAGTACTGATGTACTTCCTTACCCAGCTAAAAATTACTAAGCTGTCCTGCTTCGACACAAACCTATGTACCCACAAACGCAATCAAATACACGCCAACATGAATATTGTATTTCACCCCATATGTAAACAGTAACTGTTATACAAAAAATGCAAATAAAGAAATTTAAACAAAAACAAAAAATGAATTGGCTGTGCCAAACCTGGGCATGTTTGGTATCAAACAAGTTGGAACCATACCCTAATACCATTACCGGTGTTGGAGGTATGATTCCATGCACTGGGGGCTCCTCTGAGAAGCCCCCAGTACTCCGGGTAACAGCCTTTCAGGATCGGCCGGCAAGCTAGTGCTGCTGCCGACCCCAGACACGATTCTGCCCTCCTGCTGCTGAGCTGAGCTTGAGAATGGGAAGGTAGAACAATAGGGTTCCTGTCACAGGGAGATGTGACCACCTCCCAGACAGGACTTAGTGTATTGGGCTGTAGTGGGGGTACTTGCCAGCGCCCCCAGACTACTTTGAAGGGCAAAGTTGGTGCCCTCCTTGCATACTCCAGTTTGAACCAGTTCAAGGAGCCCTTGGCTCCCACTCTGGCACGAAACTGGACAAAGGACATGAGAGTATCGACCCCTCTGTCCAGCCCTTCCTCTGGGGGGGCCCCTGAGTCATACTAACCCCTTTCTTAGGGTATAAAAGGGCTTACCTGTGGGTGGGTCATCAGATTCCTAATGGGACAAAACTCAAGTCTGTAACTACGTCACTCTTTGACCGTCTGGACACTTGGACTTCGCCTGGAAGACTCCTGCTGCTCCCGGTCTCGCTGTTCTTCAAGTCTTCTTCATTGTCTGTGCTTCTTCTAGGATCTACAACAGACCTGGGGGCATCAAGGACACCCGAAGTAATCACCCCTGGAGTGAAGGAGTCACTCCTCTGCATCTGCAGGCACCGCAATGAAGCTGACCGGTCTGCTGCTTCTGATGTCCCACGGATTTCGAAAGGCTCAGCAACACAGGTGGTGGTTCTGTAACTCCCTTGACACCTGACCTGTCCTCCCTGCAATTTTGAGGGCAGTATCCCTAGTCACAATCGCTGGGACCCAACTCTTGTGCACCACATCAACTTGCCATTGCCAAGGTTTGTTGGCTCTACACTCCAGAGATCTGGCTCCTGGAATATCCACGGGCGGGATGACTCTTCAACCTTTTGTCTTCTACGGGGTTTCTTCGGGGTCCACTGGGAAGGATCCTTCTTCTCTAAAACTGCAACCACGACTTTCCTGCTGACTTCTATTGGACTTGCTGCTGTGTTTCCACTCTGCACACAGCCTCTGTGGTGTCCAAGTCTTATTCCACTGGGATATCTACGGGCGGGATGACTCTTCAACCTTTTGTCTTCTACGGGGTTTCTTCGGGGTCCACTGGGAAGGATCCTTCTTCTCTAAAACTGCAACCACGACTTTCCTGCTGACTTCTATTGGACTTGCTGCTGTGTTTCCACTCTGCACACAGCCTCTGTGGTGTCCAAGTCTTATTCCATTGGTATAGCCTGAGATGTGTTTGGTTTGTAGGACCCTGTCAGGACTTTCACTCGCGCATCGCGTCCGGGGAAATCATACTGATCACTGCAGGCTTATCAGGGTCTTGCAAACCAAACGCATCTCAGACTATAGCAGTGGAATAACACTGTTGTGACTTCAGAAACATGGCCGCCCCCTTGGGATATTAACAATATACAAGCCTACAGAAAGGGGTGTCTATCAGGCCACGTTTGACTATTACTGATCATCCGTGCGGTAGCATTGGGGATCGAAAAACGGGAAACTGATGAGTTATGCCTGCTGCTTGTTGAAAAGAATCATCTATGAATTAAAAAGAGAACATTACACCATTCATGCTCAAACTGGATTTTCTTATCAAGGATTTTGAGAAAAATATATACTACAGTGTGTGTGATTCAGTACCATTGTTTGCTTAATATTGCTCTGCACTGCTACCCAGTACAGCTTGTTTGCACCCAAGGTGGCTAGGTGCTGGCACCATGAGAGCACTACAACGAAGATGGACATTCAGTGTTACTTTGAATTTGGGTTCTTTGCATGTACTGCCTTATACAGTGGACAGATGTGCATACAATGGGCATAGCCACCTTTGTTAGACTTTCTCCAATCTTTGGAAGTTTAGTTTCACTAGGGTAGGTAGGTGCAACACCACACTACACCTAGTGTACCATGTCTTTTGTTGGGGAAGCCGGTCTCAATCTTCTAAATACAGTGGTCTTAAGTTCTAGGAACTTAGGACCCTGGCTGCATCCAGGAAGTTAAAGACAGGTAGCAACCCTAACACAGATCAACTCTTAGAGATGCTCCTGCAGTATGACCTCCAGAATCCTGGAAGGTCAGAAGAGCAGGATAACTCTGGGTTGGGGAGGCTCAAGAAGAGGGGTCAGGGGTGGCTTAGCTCAGTGACCACAATTCTGAGCATGACCAGGAGGAGTCTGAAGACCCCACACTGGTAAACTCTGATCTCCCAAGGAATGGGTCAGATGACCCAGAGGAGACCCTTAGAGGTAGGACCCCCTTTGTTCCTCCTGAGAGGGTGAAAAGAGGCCAGGAGGGGTCCAGATCCTCCTCTGTCAATTCCAAGGCCTCTAACACTTCTATAAGGACCTCAATATCTAGCAAGAGGGAGGACTCCTTAGAAAGGGAATACCACCTGCTCAAACCTGAGAGAGCTAAGCTCGGGCTCAAGAAGGAGCAGTTGGCCCTTGATAAGGAGACCCTGGAAGTACAAAAGGTTAGGAAGAAGTTGGGACTAGGGTCCCATGGTGGCAGCACTTGCAAGCCTAGGATCAGAGAACAGTCCTTTGATACTAGGAGCCTGAGCAGGATAGCCCAACCTTTACCAGGAGGGGGATGATATCCATAAATGGATCACTGCCTTGGAGAGGGCCTGTAAGGTACAGAAGGTCTCACAGGGGCAGTGGGCAGCTATCCTGTGGCTCTCCTTTACTAGTAAAGGAGGAGACAAACTCCTTACTGTCAGGGAGGAAGATGCTGACAACTACACAGTCTTGAAGAGTGCCTCATAGATGAGTTTGGTTTAACCACTGAGCAATACAGGGTTAGGTTTAGGGACACAAAGAAGGCACACACTCAAGACTGGGTTGATTTTGTAGACAGTGCTCTTAAGGCTCTGGAAGGCTGGCTTCATGGAAGTAATGCGCATGATTACACAGGACGGTACAATGTTCTAGTTAGAGAGCACATCCTTAATAATTGTCCAAATCAGCAACTGCACCAGTACCTGGTAGACTCTGATCTGACCTCTCCCCCAAAATTGGGAAAAAAAGCAGACAAATGGGTTTGTACCAGGGTAAGACTTAGGGGCCGATTACGATGACAATGAAACCGCCACCGACAGCCCGTCGGTGGCAGTCCCACCGCCATCGTTGAATGTATCACCGCCCGTGACATTACGATGGCGGGCGGTGTGTTGACGGTCAGAAAGACCGACCGTCACACATCCGACGGGCTCCTTGAGCCTGCCGGTGCATCAGAGGCAGCCATAATCCCTACAATGGTGGCGGTGCCTGCCAGGCACCGCCGTAGGCATTATGATGTCCCTCCCCGCCAGCCGTTTCATGGCAGTTTACTCTCCATTAAAAGGCTGGTGGAAAGGGACATTGGGTCCTGTAGGGGGCCCCCCTTCCACCCTGGCCCTTGATATTGGGTGTTGGGGGCACCACATATCCCTACACCGTGTGGCAGGCACACCATGGTGCCTGCGATGTAGTGCAGGGATATGTACAGAGTGCACCCGCCGCAATGCAAAGAATACACGGTGCGACTGCCTTTCAGGCAGTTGCATCGTAATCCCTATGACGGGACCGCTGACGGCTAGTAGGTCGGTCATGTTTCCGATAGGGTGGGGGGCGGACGTAAGTCCAACTGGCATCCTAATAGGGCCCTAAGTCTCAAGGTGGGGGTGACCTGAAGAAAGATTCTTCCAAGGCCCAAGAGAAAGGTGGGGGAAAATCTATAGAGAAGTCCTCTGATGGTCCCCAAAAGTCTTCTTCTGGGGATGGATCCCAATCCTCTACCTCCCCTGGTAAGAAACCCCATTGCTATCTCTGCAAAGAGAAAGGCCCTAAAGCAAGGGATTCCAATTGCTCCAACACCAGCACCAAGGATAACATGACTACTACTACTACACCCCCTAGTGCCCCTAGTAGTAGCACTCCCAGTAGTAGTAGTGCACCCAAAAATTTAGTTGGGTTCTCATGGGGTGCTGAGGTGGATTCTGGCCAAGCCAGATCCCCCACACAGGCCACCTTAGTCTGTGATGGTGGCATGGGGATTTGCCACTTTTACTCTAAGTCCCAATTCATTGGGCAAGCACAGACAGGAGCCTCTGATCAATGATCAGAAAGCTGTAGCCTGTAGGGACACAGGGGCCAGTGTTACCATGGTTACAGGAACATTTGTGGCCCCTCTTCAGTTTCTATCTGGGTAAATGTACCGGGTGACCAACACTGATGGTGTCAGAACAGATCATCCCATGGCCATAGTGAGTCTCAGCTGGGAAGGGGTAAATGGCCCTAAAAGGGTTGCAGTATCCCCCAACCTGCCTGTAGATTGCCTGCTGGGCAATGACCTAGAGCTTTCAGCCTGGGCTGATGTAGAACTTAAGGCCCATCTAGAAATGATAGGCCT
Source organism: Calotriton arnoldi (assembly GCA_963921515.1). Classification (NCBI taxonomy): domain Eukaryota; kingdom Metazoa; phylum Chordata; class Amphibia; order Caudata; family Salamandridae; genus Calotriton; species Calotriton arnoldi. The sequence continues at coordinate 152,243 of CAWUFW010019885.1, forward strand.
CTCTGAGCAGGTTGATGTGACCCCTAGGACCCAAGTCCAACCACAGGGAAACCCGGGAGCAGTGGAGCCATAACGAATGGCCCACCCAACTCCAACAGAGAGCACAGATGAGGAAGAAAAGTCCTCCTCCCCCAAGACTCTAGATGAGGGTCAGCCTCCTCAGGGAGCTTCTCCTGCCCCTTGTGAAGAAACTGCCCCATAGGAGGTCAGACCTGTCCTGGCACAGCCACTGAGGGCAGGGGAGTCTTCCAAGGAGGTACCATGTCTAGACCAGGCACCCTGCCCCTCTCTGCCAAGCCTCAGTCAGCCAGGTGCTGCAGAGGCCAGGGATATCAGTGGACCCCACAGAGCCCACTGCCAGGAGGAATCCCCATATCCACAAATTAGGGACCCCCAGCCTAGTAGTACTAGCCAGGGGGATAGCCCTCAGCAATCTGAGGGATCCCTCTAACCCTTAGCAGGTGACAGTCTCCAAATGGACTCTGTTGGGCAAAGCAAGACCTGAGACAAGACTGTCCCAAACCTTCACTGTCCCCACATGGTTCCAGACAAACAGGTTCACCCAAAGCTGTAGTAAGCAAAAGGTTGACTCCCAGGAATAAGTACAAGTCAGCCCTGGAGAGTAAGGCCTCTGCTGTGGCCAGTGCTCTGAGGAAGTTGAGACCAACCTTGTTATGGCCTCACTTCCCTATTCAGACACCCCACAAGCCTCTCTCTTGGTTTAAACAGTTGACAGGTAGACACTCCAAACTTTTGAGAGGGCCCAAGCCCCTACAGGGGAGGAACTTCTTAGTGGACCATAAAACAGGGAGTATCAATGCCAGTGCAGTTGGACCGTCCTTGTACGGCCACTTAGGACATAAGGGCTCCTCTGGGCAAGGCTACTTATCTCCTTTCGTTTGGAGGGTATGGAGGAAGGTAGGATCCTTCTAGCATAGTTACCCCCACTTTGTGCTGGTGTGAGTGTGAGTGTGCTTTGGACTAGTCTATCTGGGACCCTGCTAATCAGGACCCCAGTCAAGGTGCTTCTTCCCTAAATTGGCTACTGGTGGGCATTTAGACAGAAAATCGAATCAAAAATATCCCTTTACCAAAATATTGAGTTCTACATATCATGATATGGAAATATCTTCAGCAAGAATATCGATGTCAAGATTATCAAATTTAAGGTAAGGAATATTGAATCTTAAAGTACCGAAGTCATAAATATAGTTTGCAAAAATATAGTTGTTTAAAATATGTTTTTAAATTAGTGTTATGCATTTTAGTATATATTTTAAATGTAGGTGATGTAATTTTTTTGTATAAGTATTCTTTATGTTTATTAATATATGTGTTACATTTGTAGTAGTTATTACATTTAATTTAATTAAATGTTGTATTTTTTAGTTCCATAGTGGGTTGTGGGTTTATAGGGAATAGGGTGGGAATTTAATTATAATAAATTAATGATTACTTTTTATTTAATATTAGATATTTAATTGTGTTAAATGTGCTTTACATTTTTGGGGTAGGGGTTTATAGGGGTAAAGGGTGGGAAGTAATTTATTTGTAATTAATTAATAATTAGTTGTCAAGTAATGTTAATTAATTAATTAATTGATAATGAATTGTGTTTATTTTGTAATTAATTTTTTTTAGCAGCGGGTTGTGGGTTTATAGGGGTAAAGGGTGGAAGTAATTTATTTCTAGTTAATTAATACTTAGTTGATAATTAATATCAATTCATTAATTGATAATTATGTTAATTGTTTAATAATTGTTTTTAGGTGCGGGTTTTGGGTTTATAAGGGTAAAGGATGGAGAGTACATTAATTTTAATTAATTTATAATTAGTTGTTAAATACTATTAGTTATTTAATTGAAAATTAATTTTAATTGTATAATTACTTTTTCTTAAATTTAATTTTAGGTGCAGGTTGTGAGGATTGTAGAGGTAAAGGGTGGGAAGTTAATTAATTTAATGAACTATAATTTGTTTTTAATTAATATTTGTTTAACTGATAATTAGTTTTGTTAATTGTGCAACAAAGTGAATTATTTTTAGACTTTAGATGCGGGTTGTGGGTTTTGTAGGGGTATGGGTGGGAAGTAAATTAATTTTAAGCAATTAATAATTATTTAAGTAATAATAATTATGAATTTAATTAATTATGTTAATTGTGCAAATATTTTTTTCTTAAATGCTATGAGTGTGTTGTGTGTTTTGTGGGAAGTACATTAATTATAATTAATAAATAAATATTTAATTAATGAAAATTAGTTTGTTGATGAATATTTATATTAATAGTGTAAATAATTTTTGGGTGCAGGTTGTGAGTTTTGTGGTGTTATAGGGTGGGAAGTAACTAAACTACATTTTATGTAATAAATTATGTTTTTGTTAATAAATTATTTCTAAATATAAATATTTATTTGTATGAAAAGTATTTTTGTATTTTATTTATAATAATATGTGTAGGTATTTGTGATATGTATTTAACATTGTAATATGTTTTTATTTTTTTAATTGTTAACATTAAATATATTTTTATTTTATTTCTCAACATATTTATATATTATTTTTAACATTGTTTTAAAAATAATTTTGTTTTGTTGAAGATATTTTGTTTGTTTTTAATGTTAAACTGACCGGAGTGGGAATAGTAAATGTTATCCCTCCGCTATCCAACACTTTCCCTACTGTTGCATTTATTGGAGTAGGAATGGTAAGTTTTACTCCTCCGCTATGCAACACTTTTTCTACTGTTACACTAATGGGATGGGAATAGTAAATTTTACCCCTTCACACTCCAACAGTTTTCCTACTATTGTACTGGCTGGAATGGGTACAGTAACTATAACCTATCTGCAATCCAATGCATTTACTACTGTTGCATTTATTGGAGGGAGATTTGTAAATTTTAACCAGTTTTATTATTTTTGAGGTGTGTGACGTGGGAGTAGTAAATATTTTATATATTTATCTTAATAGTTTGCGTAGTTTGGTATAAATTGTAGTTGGAATAGGATATGCATTAAATTTCATATTTTATCATTTATTTTATGCTGTTATAATTTATATTATGATGTGTTTTTTTAATTATATTATTTTTAATTATTAATATTTTTAATGTGTAAAATTATGTTTACTAAATTGAAAGAATTTTAAGTTGTTTAATTTTTATATTTATTTAGAACAGTTTATTTTTTAAAGATTTTATGTTAATGGTATGTCTAATCCTACGCTTAAAGACTTTGATAGAAAAGCAGACATTTGAGGTGAGCAAATTTAGAGTGTCGCTGGTGTTGAGAGTGCTCTATACTGGAGCTGCTTTACACCTAAACTTGAGAACTTCCCAGAGTTCTCTGCTTCTTTTTTCCATAATTTATGCGTCACTCTATGCCTGAAAGGGAATTGTTTTGATGTATATGTATATATATATATATATATATATATATATATATATATATATATATATATATATATATATATATATATATATATATATATATAAATATATAAATATAAAGATGCTGGACCTCTACTTAAATACGCAGGCAGTTTATTAGCATAAGGGGGCATCAGCACCTGATGCGTTTCGGCTCTAATGAGCCTTATTCATAGGTGAACAAACCATATCAATTGACCCCAGCTTATGTCAGATCCACATGGTTCAGTGGTCCTGAGTGCCCAGAATGCACCATGTTAAAATATGAATGTCCGAAAAGGACTGCAGTGGGCGCTGTTACAGTTCATCCATTCCTTTCAACACTGCAGCCGCTGATGTAAGTATCTACATTAATGGCACTTCTGTTAATGGTTTTCCAGATCGCTGGCCCAAAATCCGAATGTTATTTGAGTTCAGGCGCACCAAGCTGGTAAGAGGAACACCTCTCACCTCCCTTTCTTGCCACCACCTCGTTACATTTAACTCAGGATAATCCTCTTCTTTGTCGTGGTAGGGGCCAGCGGGTCATGCTCACACGGCTGCATCAGCAGAAACAATTCATTTCTCTGAAGAGGTGAGCCCCCGACCCTGCAGGGTGGTTCCAGCAACACAGGCGCGGAGAGTCCTGTCATTCAAACAAAAAGCAAGACGCTGGAACTCTGCTTAAATACGTAGGCACTTTATTTGCATAAGGGGGCAGCAGCACCTGACGCATTTCGGCTCCAATGAGCCTTATTCAAAGGTGGACAAACCATTTCAATTGACCTCAGCTGATGCCAGATCCACATGGTTCAGTGATCCCGAGGTCCTTCAATGCCCAGAATGCACCATGTTGAAATATGAATGTCCGAAAAGGACTGCAGTGCGAGCTGTTACAGTTCATCCATACTATAGATATATAGATATATATATATATATATTTAGTTGTTTTTATATTATTTTTAAATTATATTATAAATTAAAACTATTAGTTTAATAGCTTTTTGTAAGTAGATATATGTAAATATATATATTATATATGTGTGTTTAACTTTTTTAAATTAAGTTTGTTATATTTGTTTAGATACATATTAAATATTTTTAATTTTTTTAAATTAATGTTACTATTCAATATATTTAACATTTATTATTTTATTTTACGCATATTTAAAAATTGATATTTAATATAACTATATTGATGACCGATATTTTTTTCTCTATATTTTTGTACTTACCATTATAAAGATATGATGACGATATTTGTGTCCTCGATGCTTTGTTCTCAATATTTCTGTTTCTCGATATTTGCAGGGTCGATATTCTGTCAGTGAACCCTACTGGTGTACCCTTGTAAGTCCCTAGTATATGGTACTAAGGTACCCAGGGCATAGGTACACCAGGGGGCTCCCATGGGCTGCAGCATGTATTGTGCCACCCATGAGAGACCACTGAAACTGTGTCTACAGGACTGCCATTGCAGCCTGTGTGAGTTGGTGCTTGCACCTCTCACAACAGATATACATTTTCTTATATCTGAGATCACTACACTTAAAACCTATAATTCACCCCTATAGCAGGCATTTCAGTCCTGAAGGTAGGGTGCTTGATTATCAGTGTGAGGGTGCCCCTGCATGAGCAGAACACCCTTACAAACCCTGGAGTCAATTCTCCAGACTTTGTAAGTGCGGCCAGCCATTTTGATACATATAGTGGCCAACCATCATTACGCGACAGCTAACTATGTAGTGGATGTGCCAAACCTGGGCATGTTTGGTATCACTACTAAACAATGAGGGAGGGTAGAAGTATAAGGTAAGGGTGGGCGTAGTTGGCGGAGTACCACTACACGGAATTCTGCAGAGTTGGTGAATTCTGCTCCGCAACTCCGTTCAGTCTCATGCCAATTAATAAAACAGAAACCTCACATACCTTTGATAATATAATCATCTCACAAAAGTGAAAATGAAAATACAGCAAGCAGTGAGAGAGGTGATGATTTTGCGGTCCTCCCTAACCTAGGGAGAGAACCAAGCAGATGCCTTGAACACAAAGAGCACATCATGCTGAACGATTCGGTGGTGGTCCCATCCTCCTAGGACCACCCCAAGCACAGTTATGGGCAAAAATACAATCCCAACCAAAGGCCCTGCAAAGCATTATGGGACGAGATTCTAGAGTGCAGTGAATATTATAGTATCCAATATCAAAACATTCCTCAAGGGGCAGGCTCTCCCGGCTCAGCTGAGAGCTAATACTATTATATTCACTGCACTCTAGAATCTCGCCCCATAATGCTTTGCTGGGCCTTTGGTTGGCATTGCATTTTTCCCCATAACTTTGCTCGGGGTGGTCCTAAGAGGATGGGACCACCACAACCGTTGAGCATAATATGCTCTTTGTGTTTAAGGCATCTGCTTGGTCCTCCCCCTAGGTTAGGGGGGACCCCAAAATCATCACCTCTGTCATTGCCTGATATTTTTCAAAGCTCACTTTTGTGACTTGGTTATATGCTTTTTAGCACGTAAAGGTAAAATTGTTTTATCATAGGGTTTTGAGTGCAGTAGCTTACTCCAGAGTTTTTGCGTGAATTCCGTGTTTGTGAAACTCCCCTCATCTCATCCCAACTAATAAAACAGAAATCTCACATACCTTAGTAAAACAACAAATAACTATCTTTACATACTAAAATGCATATAGTCATCTCACAAAAGTGAAAATGAAAATAAAGCAAGCAGTGAGAGAGGTGATGATTTTGGGGTCCTCCCTAACCTAGGGAGAAAAACAAGCAGATGCCTTGAACACCAAGAGCACATCATGCTGAACGATTCGGTGGTGGTCCCATCCTCCTAGGACCACCCCAAGCACAGTCAGTTATGGGCAAAAATACAATCCCAACCAAAGGCCCTGCAAAGCATTAAGGGACGAGATTCTAGAGTGCAGTGAATATTATAGTATCCAATATCAAAACATTCCTCAAGGGGCAGGCTCTCCCGGCTCAGCTGAGAGCTAATACTATAATATCCACTGCACTCTAGAATCTCGCCCATAATGCTTTGCTGGGCCTTTGGTTGGCATTGTATTTTTGCCTATAACTTTGCTCGGGGTGGTCCTAGGAGGATGGGACCACCACAATCGTTGAGCATGATATGCTCTTTGTGTTCAAGGCATCTGCTTGGTCCTCCCCCTAGGTTAGGGGTAACCCCAAAATCATCACCTCTCTCATTGCCTAATATTTTTCAAAGTTCACTTTTGTGAATAGGTTTTATGCTTTTTAGCATGTAAAGGTTAAGTTGTCTTATCAAAGAGTTGTGGGTGTAGTAGCTAACTCCGCTATGTGGTGGAGTTGGAATTTTTGCGTGAATTCTGTGTTTTCAATGTAATGCGTAGTTAACAAAACTCTGCAACGTCCGCTAGCGGAGCGAAATTCATTGCCCACGGTTAGTAGAAGGAGGTGGACTCACCTCCATGAAGCAATCAGATAACCAAAAGAGAGTTGCTCCCAGAGAGATAGAAAAGAAGTGTAACCTCTTTGTAGAACAGGGAAAGAAAAAAATATTTTTAAATAACCCTCACCCACCAGGGTTGGCCCATGGTGGCTTGCTTCATCATAGGGTTCCTCCCTGCCCTACTAAGGACAGGGGCATGCTACTACCAGCAGAGACGCGGGAGCACTTAATAAAAGGATGTTCCTATACACCTGTGTGGTTTCTAGTTATTGGAGTGGGTTACTTATATAAGAAACAAGTGGTGAGTTAAAAATATCAGACTAGTAGGAAAAAATAACTTTATTCGCTCCTCTAGTCTGATATGTTTAAAATATGGGGATTGTGGGGAACGTTACTGGTGTATGACCTATCGTTTCCTTGGTCGACTACTTTCAAGCCCTACACCAAGGACTTTCTTCAGGACCTTCAAGGAGAAAATACTCCCACTCCTAAAGTTAGATTTTAACTCATACATAACAATAATAAAACCTGAAAAATTAAATATCATATAGCACCTAATTGGTGGATTCCCTACGGAATTTTAGCCACCTACGTGGAGGAATTGGCCCCCAGACTAGCCGAACTCTACAAGGCGGCAAGGGAGGAGGGAGTCCTTCCACAGACTACCCGAGAGGCAGTTGTGATCCCGCTCCTTAAACCGGATAAGCCCCCTCCCGACTGCACGGCTTACCAGCCCTTGTCGATGCTCAACCTCGACTTTAAAATCCTAAGTAAAATACTGGCGTCCAGATTGCTCCCACACATGACCTCCCTGATCCATCCCGATCAGGCTGGATTCATACTGGGCAGAAATACAACCCAGAATATACGGCGACTTCTCTCAATCCTAGACCTGGGGGGCACAGCAGACCGGGAGGGGGTGATATTCACTATTGATATAGAAAAGGCCTTTGACAGCCTGGAATGGGAGTTTCTCTATGCAGTGCTGGAAAAGATGGGAATGGGACAGGGCTTCCTGCGCTGGGTGAGACTACTGTACACAGGCCCGACGGCAAGGGTGCGCACTTACCACACGATCTCAGAGCAGTACCGGGTGGAGAGGGGTACTCGCCAGGGGTGCCCCCTCTCGCCCCTGTTGTTCGCCCTGGCGGTGGAGCCATTGGCCTGTGTGGCGCGGAGGGGGAACAAATACAGGGTGCTGCACCTGGAGGGGCAGGTCCACCATATAGCGCTATACGCGGATGACCTCCTGCTGTTCTTGAAAAACCTAGGGGACGACCTACCAGGGGCTAGAGATATGATGGAGGAGTTTGGGGCTCTCTCGGGCTTGCATGTAAACTGGCAGAAATCCAGATTGTTCCCCATGATAGCAGATCAACAACCACCCGAGGGGCTGGGGGACCTGAGATAGGAACTTCACTGTTTTCGATACCTGCGGGTAAAAATCTACCACTCGCTCCAAGATGAGCAGGAGGGAAACCTAGGAAGGTCGCTAAGATCCTTGAAAGATAACATGAGATTCTGGGGGGGGACTCCCCATCTCAGTAGCGGGAAGGATCGCCTTGTTAAAAATGGTGGCCCTTCCACGACTGCTATACTTTTTCGTCACACTGCCTGTGTGGATACCCAGAGCGTGGTTCCGGGAGCTCTATTCCTGCATCTCGACATACATCTGGGGATCTGGGAGGAGGCGAGTGGCTTTAGCTACACTAAAGAGGCAGTCGGTGGAGGGAGGGATGGCGACCTCGGACTTCGAAACGTACTACTTGGCGGGGCAACTGCAGAGATTCACACAATGGGTGGCGGGGAGGCTCAGACCAGGTAGGGAGGTGCACCCCTTTACCCCGGGAAGAGATGAACTACTCCGAACACTACTGAGGACTGCAAAGCCACACCACATACGCACCAGCGAACATAGGGTGATACAGAGGTGTTGGACCAGGTGCCTCCAAAAGACCCAGACAAAATACCCATACTCACCGGAACTCTCGCTGTCGGTGCTCAGGGCACTGCCGCACGGGGGACAATGGGGAGGCATAGACGACTGGGTACAGGCAGGGGCGACAAAGATAGGGGACCTCTATAGGGATGGAGAGCTACTCACATTCGAAGACTTCAGAGCTGACTGGGATGTCACGCAGGGCCACTTTCTGCTGCACAGAGCAGTCACAGGGGCGATGAGACGGCACTGGCAGATGGGCACAATAGAACCACTACAACACGCTACATGCAAATATATTGGAATAGCCGGAGGGGTTAGTAAGGCAGTCACCTGCCTGTATAGGGCGATAGGTAGAGATTCATTTAGACCACTAGAGGGGCTAAGGAACCGATGGACAGAGGACATAGGATGCCCCATAGAGGATAAGGACTGGGAAAATATATTGCAAAGGGCGCCAAAGGTATCTCTGAACACACGATTTAGGGTCATAAGCTTCTATACGCTGCATCAAGCATATCTCACCCCGGAATAGATAAACCGGTACTTCCATAGGGAAGTCGCAGAGTGCCCTAGATGTAGAGAAGTAGGAGCGAATTTCATCTGACCCCACCGACCTCAAGAACTAACGGCCCATATCGCTCCTCCCCTTCGCCACCAAAGTTGCAGAGAAAACAGTCAACAGGAAACTGACACGATTCATTGAAGAGAACGCCGTCCTCGACCCGTCCCAATCCGGATTCCGAAGCAACCACAGCACAGAGACCGCCCTACTCGCCGCCACAGACGACATCCGCACCCTCCTGGACCAAGGCCACTCCGCAGCCCTCATCCTACTCGACCCATCAGCGGCCTTCGACACCGTCTCCCACCGCACACTAGTCACAAGACTACACGACGCAGGCATACAAGGAACAGCCCTGGACTGGATCCGATCATTCCTCACCGGAAGAAGCCAAAGGATCAGACTCCCACCCTTCCTCTCCGACCCCACGAAAATCACCTGCGGAGTCCCACAGGGTTCATCACTGAGCCCCACCCTCTTCAACATCTACATGGCCCCCCTCGCAGCCATCGTCCGACAACACGGCCTCAACATTGTATCCTACGCCGACGACACCCAGCTCATCCTCTCCCTCACCAAAGACCCCACCACTGCCAAACTCAACTTCCAGAAGGAATGCATTACGTCGCAGTCTGGATGACCAACAGCTGCCTGAAGCTCAATGCCGAGAAGACAGAAGTCCTCGTCCTTGGTACCACACCTTCTGCATGGGACAGCACCTGGTGGCCAACCGCCCTTGGACCCCACCTACCCCCTCAGACCATGCCAAGAACCTCGGCATCGTACTCGACTCATCACTCACCATGAACCAACAGGTCAATGGCGTCACCTCCAGCTGCTTCAACACCCTCCGCATCCTCCGCAAGACCTTCAAGTGGATCCCCCCTGAGTCAAGGAAGACAGTCACCCACGCACTCATCATCAGCAGACTGGACTATGGAAACGCACTCTATGCCGGCATCAACAAGTCCCTACTCTGCAAACTCCAAACAATACAGAACACCGCCGCCAGACTCGTCCTCGGCATCCCCCGACACGAACACATCAGCCAACACCTACGAAGTCTCCACTGGCTCCCCGTGGAGAAAAGAGTCACTTTCAAAATCCTCACTCACGCCTACAAATGCCTACACAACAACGGACCCAAATACCTCAACAACAGAATCAACTTCCACGTACCCAAAAGAAACCTCCGATCTTCCAACCTCGAACTGGCCGAAACCCCGCGCATCCACAGAGCTAGAGCAGGCGGAAGATCCTTCTCTCACATTGCAGCCAAGACCTGGAACGAGCTACCGGCAGACATCAGACGCGCCCCTCACTGAACACCTTCAGGAAGACCCTTAAGACCTGGCTCTTCGGCTAAACAGATCTGCGGACCCCCCCTCAGCACCTTGAGACCCTCACGGGTGAGTAGCGCGCTTACAATTCCCTGATTGATTGACTGATGTGGAACTGTCGGGCATTGGCCCATTACTGGCAGGAGGTCACAAGGGAGACGGCCCGAATCACTGAAAAAATACACACTGTCTGCTCAGTATGTTCCCACATACTGCCAAGACCAAAGTAACCGCCAGATTCCAAGACCTGGCCCTCATATTAGCCAAACGGGAAATCACCAGCAGATGGAAGGCACCGGATGACTCTAGCATCACTAGGTGGAGGCAGGAGCTAGAACGTTGGGCGAGCTGCGAGAGCAGAGTCCTGCTGAGAAATGCAAGGCGTGGTATAGGCAGAATAGAGAGGGCCCAAGCATGGGAGATACTGGTGGAGGAGATGAGGCACGCTGGCCAAAAGTCTGGCAACTCCTCCCCAGCGGCAGGATCCAGACAGGGAAGCCCCCAGAGACAGGACCCTGAACCTGACCCGGAGCGGAGACCCAAGGAAAATGTCCTATAGAATTAGAAAAGCAAACTAATTCAAATACATCTAAGAGGTATAGATGTGGAAACTCTACAACCCAACACCGATCATTAGAGCAAACATGGCCCATATCAGAAGGCAAGACTTGAGACGGCCTGCAGTGCGAGGGTGGGGGGAGCGTTGGGTAGAGGGGGGGAGTTGGGGAGAGGGTGTGCGAACGAACTTAACAGCTTAGGGATGCCAAGATAATACCTGGAATACCCAGATAAACAGAATGTAACTTAACCACTGTTAGTCATGTAACATGTGACATGCAATGTTTACCGATGACTGCAAATGTATTGCGTTACAGAAAACAAATGATGGACGGAATGCTGACAATGCAAACATTCTCCCCCAGTCAAAAGATCTGGGTTAAATCCATCGTTCTTTTGCCCACTACGCCACCCCAGTTTGGACTCCAGCCATATGCAAATCAGTCTTGACCCTGTGCCCCATGGGAACAGTCCAGACCGAACTGCCAGGCCAGGTCCTCCCTGGACCGGAAACAAGCATCCTGGGACCAGTTTCAGGGTATGTCACCCTTCTTCAGCCAGGCTAGCTTGAATCCAATGGCGCAGTGAGCAAGGGACCCACGTCTGGGCATACCCATCCCACTTAGGGCGAAAAGTGTTACAGAAAACAAATGATGGACGGAATGCTGACAATGCAAACATTCACCCCCAGTCAAAAGATCTGGGTTAAATCCATTGTTCTTTTGCCCACTACGCCACCCCAGTTTGGACTCCAGCCATATGCAAATCAGTCTTGACCCGGTGCCCCATGGGAACAGTCCAGACCGAACTGCCAGGCCAGGTCCTCCCTGGACCGGAAACAAGCATCCTGGGACCGGTTTCAGGGTATGTCACCCTTCTTCAGCCAGGCTAGCTTGAATCCAGTGGCGCAGTGAGCAAGGGACCCACGTCTGGGCATACCCATCCCACATATGGGCGAAAGTGTTACAGAAAACAAATGATGGACGGAATGCTGACAATGCAAACATTCTCCCCCAGTCAAAAGATCTGGGTTAAATCCATCGTTCTTTTGCCCACTACGCCACCCCAGTTTGGACTCCAGCCATATGCAAATCAGTCTTGACCCTGTCCACCATGGGAACAGTCCAGACCGAACTGCCAGGCCAGATCCTCCCTGGACCGGAAACAAGCATCCTGGGACCGGTTTCAGGGTATGTCACCCTTCTTCAGCCAGGCTAGCTTGAATCCAGTGGCGCAGTGAGCAAGGGACCCACGTCTGGGCATACCCATCCCACTTAGGGCGAAAAGTGTTACAGAAAACAAATGATGGACGAAATGCTGACAATGCAAACATTCTCCCCCAGTCAAAAGATCTGGGTTAAATCCATCGTTCTTTTGCCCACTACGCCACCCCAGTTTGGACTCCAGCCATATGCAAATCAGTCTTGACCCTGTGCCCCATGGGAACAGTCCAGACCGAACTGCCAGGCCATGTCCTCCTTGGACCGGAAACAAGCATCCTGGGACCGGTTTCAGGGTATGTCACCCTTCTTCAGCCAGGCTAGCTTGAATCCAGTGGCGCAGTGAGCAAGGGACCCACGTCTGGGCATACCCATCCCACTTAGGGCGAAAAGTGTTACAGAAAACAAATGATGGACGGAATGCTGACAATGCAAACATTCACCCCCAGTCAAAAGATCTGGGTTAAATCCATCGTTCTTTTGCCCACTACGCCACCCCAGTTTGGACTCCAGCCATATGCATATCAGTCTTGACCCTGTGCCCCATGGGAACAGTCCAGACCGAACTGCCAGGCCAGGTCCTCCCTGGACCGGAAACAAGCATCCTGGGACCGGTTTCAGGGTATGTCACCCTTCTTCAGCCAGGCTAGCTTGAATCCAGTGGCGCAGTGAGCAAGGGACCCACGTCTGGGCATACCCATCCCACTTAGGGCGAAAAGTGTTACAGAAAACAAATCATGGACGGAATGCTGACAATGCAAACATTCTCCCCCAGTCAAAAGATCTGGGTTAAATCCTTCGTTCTTTTGCCCACTACGCCACCCCAGTTTGGACTCCAGCCATATGCAAATCAGTCTTGACCCTGTGCACCATGGGAACAGTCCAGACCGAACTGTCAGGCCAGGCCAGGTCCTCCCTGGACCGGAAAAAAGCATCCTGGGACCGGTTTCAGGGTATGTCACCCTTCTTCAGCCAGGCTAGCTTGAATCCAGTGGCGCAGCAAGCAAGGGACCCACGTCTGGGCATGCCCATCCCACTTAGGGCGAAAAGTGTTACAGAAAACAAATGATGGACGGAATGCTGACAATGCAAACATTCTCCCCCAGTCAAAAGATCTGGGTTAAATCCATTGTTCTTTTGCCCACTACGCCACCCCAGTTTGGACTCCAGCCATATGCAAATCAGTCTTGACCCTGTGCACCATGGGAACAGTCCAGACCGAACTGTCAGGCCAGGCCAGGTCCTCCCTGGACCGGAAAAAGCATCCTGGGACCGGTTTCAGGGTATGTCACCCTTCTTCAGCCAGGCTAGCTTGAATCCAGTGGCGCAGTGAGCAAGGGACCCACGTCTGGGCATGCCCATCCCACTTATGGCGAAAAGTGTTACAGAAAACAAATGATGGACGGAATGCTGACAATGCAAACATTCTCCCCCAGTCAAAAGATCTGGGTTAAATCCATCGTTCTTTTACCCACTACGCCACCCCAGATTGGACTCCAGCCATATTCAAATCAGTCTTGACCCTGTGCCCCATGGGAACAGTCCAGACCGAACTGCCGATTGATTTAGGCCCAGATCTCTGTACTGGGGTGAATGTATGACATTGTTCTGCATTCTGTCCATCAACTGTTGTTTTTGCATTTGTCACCCCGAGTGGGACGGGTATGCCCAGACGTGGGTCCCGTGCTCTCCATGCCACTGGAATCAAGCTATCCTTGCTGAAGAGAGGTGAAACCCCGAAACCGGTCCTAGGATGCTTGTTTCCAGTCCAGGGAGGACCTGGCTTGGCAGTTCGGGCTGGACTGTTCCCATGAGGCACAGGGTCAAGACTGATTTGCATATGGCTGGGTTCAAACTGGAATGGCATGGTGAGCAAAAAACGATGGATATAGGCCCAGATCTCTGTACTGGGGTGAATGTATGATGTTCTGCATTCTGTCCATCAACTGTTGTTTTTGCATTTGTCACCCCGAGTGGGACGGGTATGCCCAGACTTGGGTCCCGTGCTCTCCATGCCACTGGAATCAAGCTATCCTAGCTGAAGAGGGGTGAAACCCCGAAACCGGTCCTAGGATGCTTGTTTCCAGTCCAGGGAGGACCTGGCTTGGCAGTTCGGGCTGGACTGTTCCCATGAGGCACAGGGTCAAGACTGATTTGCATATGGCTGGGTTCAAACTGGAATGGCATGGTGAGCAAAAAACGATGGATTTAGGCCCAGATCTCTGTACTGGGGTGAATGTATGACATTGTTCTGCATTCTGTCCATCAACTGTTGTTTTTGCATTTGTCACCCCGAGTGGGACGGGTATGCCCAGACGTGGGTCCCGTGCTCTCCATGCCACTGGAATCAAGCTATCCTGGCTGAAGAGGGTGAAACCCCGAAACCGGTCCTAGGATGCTTGTTTCCAGTCCAGGGAGGACCTGGCTTGGCAGTTCGGGCTGGACTGTTCCCATGAGGCACAGGGTCAAGACTGATTTGCATATGGCTGGGTTCAAACTGGAATGGCATGGTGAGCAAAAAAACGATGGATTTAGGCCCAGATCTCTGTACTGGGGTGAATGTATGACATTGTTCTGCATTCTGTCCATCAACTGTTGTTTTTGCATTTGTCACCCCGAGTGGGACGGGTATGCCCAGACGTGGGTCCTGTGCTCTCCATGCCACTGGAATCAAGCTATCCTGGCTGAAGAGGGTGAAACCCCGAAACCGGTCCTAGGATGCTTGTTTCCAGTCCAGGGAGGACCTGGCTTGGCAGTTCGGGCAGGACTGTTCCCATGAGGCACAGGGTCAAGACTGATTTGCATATGGCTGGGTTCAAACTGGAATGGCATGGTGAGCAAAAAAACGATGGATTTAGGCCCAGATCTCTGTACTGGGGTGAATGTATGACATTGTTCTGCATTCTGTCCATCAACTGTTGTTTTTGCATTTGTCACCCCGAGTGGGACGGGTATGCCCAGACGTGGGTCCCGTGCTCTCCATGCCACTGGAATCAAGCTATCCTTGCTGAAGAGAGGTGAAACCCCGAAACCGGTCCTAGGATGCTTGTTTCCAGTCCAGGGAGGACCTGGCTTGGCAGTTTGGGCTGGACTGTTCCCATGAGGCACAGGGTCAAGACTGATTTGCATATGGCTGGGTTCAAACTGGAATGGCATGGTGAGCAAAAACGATGGATATAGGCCCAGATCTCTGTACTGGGGTGAATGTATGACATTGTTCTGCATTCTGTCCATCAACTGTTGTTTTTGCATTTGTCACCCCGAGTGGGACGGGTATGCCCAGACGTGGGTCCCGTGCTCTCCATGCCACTGGAATCAAGCTATCCTGGCTGAAGAGGGGTGAAACCCCGAAACCGGTCCTAGGATGCTTGTTTCCAGTCCAGGGAGAACCTGGCTTGGCAGTTCGGGCTGGACTGTTCCCATGAGGCACAGGGTCTAGACTGATTTGCATATGGCTGGGTTCAAACTGGAATGGCATGGTGAGCAAAAAAACGATGGATTTAGGCCCAGATCTCTGTATTGGCGTGAATGTATGACATTGTTCTGCATTCTGTCCATCAACTGTTGTTTTTGCATTTGTCACCCCGAGTGGGACGGGTATGCCCAGACGTGGGTCCCGTGCTCTCCATGCCACTGGAATCAAGCTATCCTGGCTGAAGAGGGTGAAACCCCGAAACCGGTCCTAGGATGCTTGTTTCCAGTCCAGGGAGGACCTGGCTTGGCAGTTCGGGCTGGACTGTTCCCATGAGGCACAGGGTCAAGACTGATTTGCATATGGCTGGGTTCAAACTGGAATGGCATGGTGAGCAAAAAAACGATGGATTTAGGCCCAGATCTCTGTACTGGGGTGAATGTATGACATTGTTCTGCATTCTGTCCATCAACTGTTGTTTTTGCATTTGTCACCCCGAGTGGGACGGGTATGCCCAGACGTGGGTCCCGTGCTCTCCAAGCCACTGGAATCAAGCTATCCTGGCTGAAGAGGGGTGAAACCCGAAACCGGTCCTAGGATGCTTGTTTCCAGTCCAGGGAGGACCTGGCTTGGCAGTTCGGGCTGGACTGTTCCCATGAGGCACAGGGTCAAGACTGATTTGCATATGGCTGGGTTCAAACTGGAATGGCATGGTGAGCAAAAAAACTATGGATTTAGGCCCAGATCTCTGTACTGGGGTGAATGTATGACATTGTTCTGCATTCTGTCCATCAACTGTTGTTTTTGCATTTGTCACCCCGAGTGGGACGGGTATGCCCAGACGTGGGTCCCGTGCTCTCCATGCCACTGGAATCAAGCTATCCTTGCTGAAGAGAGGTGAAACCCCGAAACCGGTCCTAGGATGCTTGTTTCCAGTCCAGGGAGGACCTGGCTTGGCAGTTCGGGCTGGACTGTTCCCATGAGGCACAGGGTCAAGACTGATTTGCATATGGCTGGGTTCAAACTGGAATGGCATGGTGAGCAAAAAACGATGGATATAGGCCCAGATCTCTGTACTGGGGTGAATGTATGACATTGTTCTGCATTCTGTCCATCAACTGTTGTTTTTGCATTTGTCACCCCGAGTGGGACGGGTATGCCCAGACGTGGGTCCCGTGCTCTCCATGCCACTGGAATCAAGCTATCCTGGCTGAAGAGGGGTGAAACCCCGAAACCGGTCCTAGGATGCTTGTTTCCAGTCCAGGGAGAACCTGGCTTGGCAGTTCGGGCTGGACTGTTCCCATGAGGCACAGGGTCAAGACTGATTTGCATATGGCTGGGTTCAAACTGGAATGGCATGGTGAGCAAAAACGATGGATTTAGGCCCAGATCTCTGTATTGGCGTGAATGTATGACATTGTTCTGCATTCTGTCCATCAACTGTTGTTTTTGCATTTGTCACCCCGAGTGGGACGGGTATGCCCAGACGTGGGTCCCGTGCTCTCCATGCCACTGGAATCAAGCTATCCTGGCTGAAGAGGGGTGAAACCCCGAAACCGGTCCTAGGATGCTTGTTTCCAGTCCAGGGAGGACCTGGCTTGGCAGTTCGGGCTGGACTGTTCCCATGAGGCACAGGGTCAAGACTGATTTGCATATGGCTGGGTTCAAACTGGAATGGCATGGTGAGCAAAAAACGATGGATTTAGGCCCAGATCTCTGTACTGGGGTGAATGTATGACATTGTTCTGCATTCTGTCCATCAACTG
The DNA here is from genome assembly GCA_963921515.1 of Calotriton arnoldi. Taxonomy (NCBI): domain Eukaryota; kingdom Metazoa; phylum Chordata; class Amphibia; order Caudata; family Salamandridae; genus Calotriton; species Calotriton arnoldi. The sequence goes on from CAWUFW010019885.1 coordinate 169,899, forward strand.
TTGTTTTTGCATTTGTCACCCCGAGTGGGACGGGTATGCCCAGACGTGGGTCCTGTGCTCTCCAAGCCACTGGAATCAAGCTATCCTGGCTGAAGAGGGGTGAAACCCCGAAACCGGTCCTAGGATGCTTGTTTCCAGTCCAGGGAGGACCTGGCTTGGCAGTTCGGGCTGGACTGTTCCTATGAGGCACAGGGTCAAGACTGATTTGCATATGGCTGGGTTCAAACTGGAATGGCATGGTGAGCAAAAAAACGATGGATTTAGGCCCAGATCTCTGTACTGGGGTGAATGTATGACATTGTTCTGCATTCTGTCCATCAACTGTTGTTTTTGCATTTGTCACCCCGAGTGGGACGGGTATGCCCAGACGTGGGTCCTGTGCTCTCCATGCCACTGGAATCAATCTATCCTGGCTGAAGAGGGGAGCAATACGTAACTGAACGAAGTACA